>PITA01013633.1:11722-56919 GCA_004023965.1 Spilogale gracilis | reverse complement strand
GAAGAAGAAGAAGAAGAAGAAGAAGAAGAAGAAGAAGAAGAAGAAGGAAGAGGAGGAGGAGGAAAGAAGGAAGGAAGGAAAGAAGGAAGGAAGGTAGGAAAGGAGGAAGAAAAGAGGGAGGGAGGGAGGAAAAAGGGAAAGAAAGACAGAAAGAAAGGAAGAAACTATGCAGATTTATTAGGCATTAACCTTAGTTCATCTTCTAACACATTTAATTTTTCAAAGTAATTTAGAATTCTAACCCCTATCTGTGAATTTGTAACATCTGTATAAAATAATAATTTTGTTTCCTTGCCTATTATTGAGGATATAAGTAACAGTGGTAGGCCAAGGCCAAACCTGTAAAATATAGCTTATATTAATCTCAGATCAACACAGATCAATTATCATTCTCAAACATATTCCTCCCAATTCAATACACCATTGAGGGCTTACCATGCCCAAACTCAGGACTAAGCTTGCTGAAAAAACAAAGATTAGAAAGTCATGGTACCTGCACTAAAACCTTCAGGTTAGAAGAGCTGAGCAGGGTACATAAATAGAAATAATAGAGGTTAGAATATATTTTAATAAATTGAATATAATATTAGGCATAAAGTAGTAAGCTATATAGTTATAACACATATTTCTGCTTTATAATTGAGTGTGTTGTGAATGATAAAATTTAAAGTTTTAAAACAATCTAGTGGGCTCTTCTTTTTACAAAGTCAGCTTAATTTCCTCTTAATACATCTAGTACTTACCATATTTTATTTTTTTAGTTTTTCTTTAAATTCCAGTTAGTTAACATACAGTGTAATATTAATTTTGAGTGTACAATACAGTGATTCAACACCTCCATTCATCTGCTGACTTCACAAGTGCATTCCTTAATCTCCTTCACATATTTAACCCATCCCCCCACCCAACTGCCCTCTGGTAATCATTAGGGTTTTTTCTCTATAGTAAAGAGTCTGTTTCTTGGTTTGCCTCTCACTTTTTCCCCTTTGTTCATTTTTTTGTTTCTTAAATTCCACATATGAGTGAAATAATATGGTATTTGTCTTTCTCTGACTGGTTTATTTCACTTAGCATAATACTCTATAGCTCTATCATGTACTTGCAAATGGCAATATTTCATTTTTTATTGCTGAATAATATTCCATTGAATATATATACCACTACTTTCTTTTTCTGTCCATTTTTTTATTGTTACTTAAATTTTTTTCAGTGTTCCAAGATTCATTGCCCATTCCCCACACCCAGTGCTCCATGCAATACGTGCCCTCAGTACCCACCACCAGGCTCTCCCATCCACCCACTCCCCTCTCTCCAAGTCCCTGAGTTTGTTTCTGTGTCCAAAGTCTCTGTTGTTTCATTTCTCTCCCTGGATTACTCTACTTCCCATTTACTTTCCTTCTCCTACTGTCCTCTAGGTTACCCCTTATGCATCACAAGTAAGTGAAACCATGTGATACTTGACTTTCTCTACTTGGCTTATTTCACTCAGCATAATCTCTTCCAATCTACTCCATGTTGCTACAAAAGTTGGATATTCATCCTTTCTGATGGAGACGTAGTATTCCATTGTATATATGTACCACATCTTCTTTATCCATTCGTCTGTTGAAGGGCACCTTGGCTCTTTCCACAGTTGGGCGATCGTGGCCATTGCTGCAATGAACATTGGTGTACATAGGGCCCTTCCTTTCATTACATCTGTATCCTTGGAGTAAAAGCCCAGTAGCGCAATTGTAGAGTCATAGGGTAGCTCTATTTTTAATTTTTTAAGGAATCTCCACACTGTTTTCCAAAATGGCTGCACCAGCTTGCATTCCCACCAACAGTGTAAGAGAGTTCCCGTTTCTTTGCAGCCTCTCCAACACTTGTTGTTTCCTGACTTGTTAATTTTGGCCATTCTGACTGATGTAGGGTGGTATCTCAGTGTGGTTTTGATTTGAATTTCCCTGATAGCTAGTGATGCTGAACATTTTTTTAATGTGTCTGTTAGCCATTTGCATATCTTCTATGGAGAAGTGCCTCTTCATGTCTTCTGCCCATTTTTTGATGTATTCATCTTCTTTTTGGATGGTGAGTTTGAGTAGTTCTTTATAGATCTTGTATATCAGCCCTTTGTCTCTACTGTTATTTGCAAATATCTTCTCCCATTCTGTAGGTTGCCTCCTTGTTTTGTTGACTGTTTCCTTTGCTGTACAGAAGCTTTTTATTTTGATGAAGTCCCAGAAGTTCATTTTCGCTTTTGTCTCCTTTGCCTTTGGAGACGTGTCTTGAAAGATGTTGCTGTGGCTGATGTCAAAGAGGTTACGGCCTATGTTCTTTTCCAGGATTTTGATGGATTCCTGCCTCACGTTAAGGTCTTTCATCCATTTTGAGTTTGCCTTTGTGTGTGGTGTAAGAGGATGGTCTAGCTTCATTCTTCTACATGTAGCTGTCCAACTTTCCCAGCACCATTTATTGAAGAGACTGTCTTCTTTCCAATGGATATTTTTTTCCTGCTTTGTCAAAGATGATTTGCCCATAGATTTGTGGGTCCATATCTGGACTCTCTACTCTGTTCCATTGGTCTATTTCTCTGTTTTTGTGCCAGTACCATGCTATCTTGGTAATCACAGCTTTGTAATAAAGCCTGAAGTCAAGTAACGAGATGCCCCCAGCTTTGTTTTTCTTCTTCAGCAATTCCTTAGAGATTTGAGGTCTTTTTTATTTCCATATAAATTTTAGGATTGTTTGTTCCAATGCTTTGAAGAATGTTGGTGAAATTTTGATCAGAATGGCATTGAAAGTATAGATTGCTCTAGGCAGTATAGATATTTTGACAATGTTTATTCTTCCAATCCATGAGCATGGAATGCTCTTCCATCTTTTTGTGTCTTCTTCAATTTCTTTCATGAGTGTTCTGTAGTTCCTCGAGTACAGATCCTTGACTTCTTTGGTTAGGTTTATTCCTAAGTATCTTATAGTTTTTGGTGCTATAGTAAACGGTATCGATTCTCTGATTTCCCTTTCTATTTTTTTGTTGTTAGTGTATAAGAATGCAACTGATTTCTGTGCATTGATTTTGTATCCTGCCACATTAGGGAATTGTTGTATGAGTTCTAGTAGTATGGGGGTAGAGTCTTTTGGGTTTTCCACATAAAGTATCATGTCATCTGCAAAAAGAGAGAGTTTGACTTCTTCTTTGCCAAGCTGAATACCTTTTATTTCTTTCTGTTGTCTGATTGCTGTTGCTAGGACTTCTAACACTATGTTGAACAGTAGTGGTGATAGTGGGCAACCTTGTCTTGTTCCTGATCTCAGAGGATTTTTTTCCTGAGAAAAGAAATCAGTTTTTCCCTGTTGAGAATGATGTTCGCTGTGGGTTTCTCCTAGATAGATTTTATGAGGTTGAGAAATGTTCCCTCTATCCCTATACTTTGAATAGGAAGGGATGTTGTATTTTGTCAAATGCCTTTTCTGCATCAATTGAGAGTACCATATGGTTCTTCTCTCTTCTCTTATTGATTTGTTCTATCACGTTGATTGATTTCCGAGTGTTGAACCACCCTTGCATCCCTGGGATAAAACCCACATGGTCATGGTGGATAATCTCTTTAATGTATTGTTGGATCCTGTTTGCAAGGATCTTGTTGAGAATCTTGGCATCCTATTCATCAGAGATATTGGTCTGAAGTTCTCCTTTTTGATGGGGTCTTTGTCTGGTTTGGGGATTAGAGTAAAGCTGGCTTCGTAGAAAGAGTCTGGAAGTTTTCCTTCCGTTTCTATTTTTTGAAAGAGCTTCAGAAGAATAGGTGTTATTTCTTCTTTGAATCTTTGCTAGAATTCCCCAGGGAATCACTATCGTCCTGGACTCTTGTTCTGGGGGACATTTTTGATCACTGCCTCAATCTCATTACTAGATATAGGTCTATTCAAATTGTCAATGTCTTCCTGTTTCAGTCGTAGAAGTTTATAGGTTTCTAGGAATGTATCCATCTCTTCTAGATTGTTAAACTTATTGGCATATAATTGTTGATAGTAATTTTTGATGATTGTTTCTATTTCCTTGGTGTTAGTCATGATCTCTCCCCTTTCATTCATAATTTTGTTAATTTGGGTCTTCTCCCTTTTCTTTTGGATAAGTCTGGCCAATGGTTTATTGATCTTATTGACTCTTTCAAAGAACCAGGTGTTAGTTTCATTGATGTAGTCTACTGTATCTCTAGTTTCTGATTCATTGATCTCTGCTCTAATCCTAATTATTTCCTGTCTTGTGTGAGGGGTTGGTTTAATTTTTTGTTGATTTTCCAGTTCTTTAAAGTGTAATGAGAGTTGGTGTATTTGGGATTTTTAAATTTTTTTCAGTGAGGCTTGGATGGCTATGAATTTCCCCTTATGACTGCCCTTGCTGTATCCCATAGGTTTTGGATCGATGTATCTTGATTCTCATTGGTTTCCATGAAGTGTTTCAGTTCTTCTTTGATTTCCTGGTTGATTCACAGATTCTTTTTTGTTGTGGTTGTTGTTGTTGCTGTTTCCAAATGCTAGTTTTCTTTTTTTTTATTGTTACTTAATTTTTTTCCAGTGTTCCAAGATTCATTCCCCATTCCCCACACCCAGTGCTCCACACTTTAGGTGTCCCCAGTACCCACCACCAGGCTCTCCCATCCCCCACCCCACCCTCCAAGTCCCTCAATTTGTTTCTGTGTCCAGAGTCTCTGTTGTTTCATTTCTCTCCCTGGATTTCCCTAGTTCCCATTTTCTTTCCTTCTCCCACTGTCCTCCAGGTTACCCCTCAAGCACCGCAAGTAAGTGAAACCATGCAATACTTGACTTTCTCTTCTTGGCTTATTTCACTCAGCATAATCTCTTTTAGTCCAGTCCATGTTGCTACAAAAGTTGGATATTCATCCTTTCTGATGGAGACATAGTATTCCATTGTATATATGTACCACATCTTCTTTATCCATTCATCTGTTGATGGGCACCTTGGCTCTTTCCACAGTTTGGCGATTGTGGCCATTGCTGCAATGAACATTGGTGTACGTATGGCCCTTCTTTTCACTACGTCTGTATCTTTGGGGTAAATACCCAGTAGTGCAATTGCAGGGTCATAGGGTAGCTGTATTTTCAATTTTTTAAGGAATCTCCACACTGTTTTCCAAAGCGGCTGTACCAGTTTACATTCCCACCAACAGTGTAAGAGGGTTCCCGTTTCTCTGCAGCCTCTTGAACACTTGTTGTTTCCTGACTTGTTAATTTTGGCCATTCTGACTGGTGTAAGGAATTTCCCTGATAGCTAGTGACGCTGAACATTTTCTTGAGCAGGATTGTCTTTAGCTTCTAAATGCTTGATTTTCTTCTGAACTTTTTATGATGGTTGAGTTCTACTTTCATGGCATTGTGGTCAGAGAATATGCAGGGAATAATCTCAGTCTTCTGGTATCAGTTGAGCCCCAATTTGTGACCTTGTATGTGGTCTATTCTGGAGAATGTTCCATGTGCACTCGAGAAGAATGAGTATTCTGCTGTTTTAGGGTGGAATGTTCTGAATATATCTATGAGATCCATCTGGTCCAATGTGTCATTCAGGGCTCTTGTTCTTTGTTGATTTTCTGTTTAGATGATCTGTCCATTGTTGAGAGTGGTGTGTTAAGATCTCCTATAATTAATGTATCCATATCAATATGATTCTTTATTTTGCTTAATAGTTGGCTTATGTAGTTGACTGCTCCCATGTTGGGGGCATAAATATTTAAAATTGTTAGATCTCCTTGGTGCATAGACACTTTGAGAATGATGTGGTGTCCTTCTGTGTCTCTGACTACAGTCTTTAGATTAAAATCCAATTTGTCTGATATGAAAAATGCTACCCTGGCTTTCTTTTGGGGTCCATTTTCTGGAATTGTCTTTAGATTTAAGATGTGTCTCTTGTAGGGACACCTGGGTGGCTCAGTTGGTTAAGTGACTGCCTTCGGCTCAGGTCATGATCCCGGAGTCCCGGGATTGAGTCCCACATCGGGCTCCTTCCTCTGCGGGAAGCCTGCTTCTCCTCTCTCACTCCCTCTGCTTGTGTTCCCTCTCTGGCTGTGTTTCTCTCTGTCAAATAAATAAATAAAATCAAAAAAAATGTGTCTCTTGTAAACAGCATATGGATGGGTCCTGTTGTTTTATCCAGTCTGCAACCCTGTGCCTTTTTATTGGAGCATTTAGGCCATTCACATTGAGATTGATTATTGATAGATACATTTGTATTGACATCATGTTGCCTGTGAAGTTCATGTTTCTATAGATTACCTCTGTAAATTTCTGTTCTGTGTCACTTTTGTGTTCATTTCTCTTTTATAGAACCCCTCTTAGTATTTCTTGTAGTGCTGGATTGGTGGTTGCATAATCTTTTAGGCTTTGGTGGTCCTGGAAGCTCTTTATTTCTCCTTCCATTCTGAAAGTCAACCTTGCTGGATACATTATCCTTGGTTGCATATTTTTGTCATGTAATTTCCTGAATATGTCTTGCCAGCCCTTTCTGGCTTGCCAGGTTTCTGTGGAAAGATCTAACGTTATTCTGATGGTCCTCCCTATATAGGTAAGCGATCACTTTCCCCTAGCTGCCCTTAAGACATATTCTTTGGTTTTATGATTCATGAATTTCACAATTATGTGCCTGGAGGTGTTTCTGGCCTCATTGATCTTGGGGGGTGTCCTCTCTGCCTCTAGGACATGAAAATTTGTTTCATTCCCCATATTCGGGAAATTTTCATCCATGATTTGTTCAATAAATCTTCTAGGCTTCTCTCTCTCTCAACTCCTTCGGGGATTCCAATAATTCTGATATTGGAGCATTTCATATCAATATTTATTTCCCTTATTCTGTTTTAATGGGAGATTAGAACTGGTTGTATATAGGGGTAGTATTGAATAGGGATGTAGGATTACCTTGAAGCTTATAACTATATGTATATGTAAAAGAAAAAATGAAGGAAAGAAGAGAGAAGAAAGGGAAAAAACAGATGAAACAAACAAACAAATGAGAGGCAACAACAACAACAACAGAAAACACAGGTATGTGTTTGAAAAAATTTCAAGGTAAAAAATTGTTATGGAGTGTTGTATTGCGTATCATGTTGTGATAAAAAGTGGGTTAAAAATTAAAAGAACAAAATCCATAAGAATGAATTTTTAAGTTTAAAATGGAAACTTCAAAAGTAAAAATAGAGAAAAGTTAAAAAGCAAATAAGGTGAAAAACTGTATCAATAAAGTGTACAGCTTTTGGGCGGTACCAGGAGTTTAATAAATTGCCTTCCCTCCCCCCATGTTGGGGTTTTACAGTTTGGGTGTTGTCCTCCTGAGCTTCTGGCTTTGCCTTCTGTGGGCGGGGCCTACCACGCTGTTTTCAGTCCCTTCTACCTGGGCTGCATCTCTCCGCCCCCTTCCTAGGGGCTGGAGTCTATTGTATCCAGGTTGTCAGGGTTCAGTTCTCTGGGGGAGGGGGGTTGTTCTTTTAAGGCCTTTTTCAGCTGTGGAGGAAGTCGGGTTGGAGCAAGATGTCTGCACCCAGACCTCCTTTCCAGAGAGAGCCCCTACACAGAGAGAGGCCCTGCACAGCCCCCTTGGCTGCCTGTCACAGCCAGGCAGGCATAGACCCTGGTGGATTTCTGTCCAAAGCCCCTGCTTGTCGTTTCACTCCCACACCATGAAACCACAACTGATTTTGGGTCGCGCGACCTTGTCTGTGCCCAGGGAGTCTGTGTGACCCCCAGGCAGGAGGGACTGAGGTCCCGTGGCCCCGCACGTCCTGTGCAAGTCTGCCAAATCACCTTCCCTGGGGGGTCCGTGCGTGGCCCATGGGGTGGAGAGAAGTGGGAGAGAAAAGCAGTGGAGGAAAGGGGGGGAAGGGAAAAAAGCGGCGGTGCAGAGTCTATCTTTCCGCAGAGTTCCCTCACGCCACACCAGGCGCACTTCCTCTCCTCCCATCCCCGTTTCCCCCGGCTGCAGCGGCGGAAAGATAGACTCCACACCGCCGGCTCCTCCGAGTTCCCTCGTGCCGCATGGGGCCTTCTTTCTCCCTGCGGATCCCTGTTTCCCCGGCTGCAGTGGCAGAAAAGTAGACTCCGCGCCGCTGGCTCTGCCACGTTCTGGCTCGGCCTCGCTTTGAATAAGACCGCAATCTGCTGTTGTTCCCCGAACACAGAGCACTTTCGTGCTGGGGTATTGGCTTCCAATGGGTCGCCTCTGCGGGCTTCCTCCCCCACGCCCCTTGTCTCCGGGGGTAACCCTCCAATCGCTCTCACTTGTCTCTACCTCTTTGCCGATGGTCCTTGTCCCCCGTGGCGATCCAGAAGTGCAAAATATCACATTTCAGGCTGATTCCATGGGTGCTCACAGTGTTCCTGTAGTGTTTTTTGCAGGAATTGAGCTCGCTTCAGGGGACTCCCTGAAATGCCATCACCTAGCCTTCCACCATCTTCCCCCACATCTTTCTTATCCATTCACTGATCATAAAGTTTTGGGCTGTTTACATTAATTTTTTGTTTACACAATTTGGCTATTGTAGACAAAGCTGCTATAAACATCAAGGTGCATGTTTCCCTTTGAATTAGTATTTTTGCATCCTTTGGGTAAATACCTTTTAGTGAGATTACAGGATCATACAATATTTCTGTTTTTCACTTTTTGAGTAACCTTACTGTTCTCCACAGTGACTGAAACAGTTTGCATTGCCGCTGACAGAGTAAGAGGGTTACCCATTCTCCACATCCTCACCAACATCTCTTGTTTCTTGTGTTCTTGATTTTAGCCGTTCTGACAGGTGTGAAGTGATATCTCATTGTAATGTAATTTTGATGCATTTCCCTGTTGATAAGTAAGCTGAGCATCTTTTCATGTACCTGTTGGACATGTGTATGTCTTCTTTGGAAAAATGTCTGTTCATATCTTCTGCCCACTTGTTATTTAGATTATTCATTTTGGAGGTGTTGAGTTTTATTATCAGATATGTCATTAGAAAATATCTTCTCCCATTCCATGTGTCGCCTTTTATTTTTGCTGATTATTTCTTTTGCTGCACAGATTTTTATTTTGATGTAGTTCCAATAGCTTATTTACGATTTTGTTTCCCTCACCTGAGAGGACATATCTAGAAAGAAGGTACTATAACCAATGTGAAAGAAATTACTGCTCTGTTATCTTCTAGTATTTTCATGGTTTGAGGTCTCACAGTTAGGTCTTTCATCCATTTTGAACTTATTTATGTGTATGATGTAATAAAGAAGTCCAGTTGCATTCTTTTGCATGTCGCTATCCATTTTTCTCAACACCATTTGTTGAAGAGACTGTCTTTTTCTCCATTGGATATTCTTTTCTGCTTTCTTAAAGATTAATTGACCATATAATTGTGACTTTACTTCTGGGTTTTCCATTCTATTCTATTGATCTATTCATCTATTTTTGTGCCAGTACCATACTGTTTTGATTACTACAGTTTTGTAATATACATTTAAGTCTGGAATTGTCATGCCTCTGGCTTTGCTTTTCTTTTTGAAGGTTGCCTTTTCTATTCAGGATCTTTTGTGTTCCACATGAATTGTGGGAGTGTTTGTTCTAGTTTTGTAAAAAAAAAATGCTACTGGTATTTCTTTTTAAGATTTATTTATTTATTTTAGAAGAAGAGAACATGAGCTGTGTGGGGGGAGGTAAAAGGAGAGGGAGAGAGTCTCACGCAGACTCCCCACTGAGTGTGCAGCCCAGTGCCAAGCTCAATCCCACAACCCAGAGATCATGACTAGAACCTAAATCAAGAGTCAGACGCTTAAACAGCTGAGCCTCCCAGGCACCCCCAGAAATGCTGTTGGTGTTTTGATAGGGATTACATTAAATGTGTAGATTGCTTTGCATAATATATATATTTTAACATTATTTTTTCCCAATCCATGAGCATGAAATATCTTCCATTTCTTTGTGTCATCTTCAATTTCTTTCATCAGGGTTTTACAGTTTTCAGAGTACAGATCTTTCACTCCTCTGGTTGGGTTTATTCTTAGATATCTTATAGTTTTAGTGCAACCATAAAGGAAATTGATTCCTTAATTTCTCTTTCAGCTGCTTCATTATTGCTATATGGAAATGAAACAGATTTCTGCACATTGATTTTGTATACTGTGACTTTACTGAATTCATTTATGAAATCTAGCAGTTTTTTGTTGAGTTTTCAAGTTTTCAAGTTTGAGTTTTCATGTCATCTGCAAATACTAAAAGTTTACTTCTTTTTTTTTTTAAAGATTTTATTTATTTGACAGAGAGAAACACAGCCAGAGAGGGAACACAAGCAGGGAGTGAGAGAGGGAGAAGCAGGCTTCCCGCCGAGCAGGTAGCCCGATGTGGGACTCGATCCCGGGTCTCCGGGATCATGACCTGAGCCGAAGGCAGTCGCTTAACCAACTGAGCGACCCAGGCGCCCCAAAAGTTTACTTCTTCCTTGTCAATTACAATGTATTTTTTTGTTTGTTTGTTTTCTGATTGCTATGGTTAGGACTTCCTTTACTATGTCAAATTAAAATGGTAAGAGGGGACATCTCTCTCTTGTTTCTGACCTTGGTGGGAAAGCTCTCAGTTGTTCCCACATTGAAGATGATATTAGCTGAGGGGTTTTCATACATGGCCTTTATTATACTGAAATATGTTCTTAATGTGATGTATCATGTTGATAGATATTTAAATATTAAACCATCCTACAACCCAAGACTAAATTCCACTTGATCATGGTGAATGATGTTTTTAATGTATTGTTGGATTTAGTTGGCTAGTATTTTATTGAAGATTTTTGTGTCTATGTTCATTTTAGTTTACTTCATTTAGTTCATTTAGTTCTCATCATTTAGTTTTTAGTGGCGTCTTTTTCTGGTTTTGGTATCAGGGTAATGTTGGCCTCATAGAATGAATTCAGAAGTTTTCTTTTATTCTTCATTTTTTTGGAATAGTTTGAGAAGAATGGGTATCCATTCTTTTTTATATGTTTGATAGAATTCTCCTGTGAAGCCATCTGCTCCTGGAGTTTTGTTTCTTGGGAGTTCAATTTCTTTGCTGATTTTTTCTCTAAGTTTTTCTATTTTTCCGGTTTCAGTTTTGGTGGGTTTCATGTTTCTAGGAATTTATTCATTTCTTCCAGTTTATGCTATTTGTTGGCATATAGTTTTCACAATATTCTCATTGTTTTTCTGTGGTGTTGGTTGTTACTTATCCTCCCATTCTGATTTTATTTATTTGAGCCCTTTCTCTTTTTTTCTTGATAAGTCTGGGTAAAATTTTATCAATTTTATTAATTGTTGCAAAGAACTAGCTCCTAGTTTCATTGATCTGTTCTATTTTTCCTTTAGTTTCCATATCATTTATTTCTGCTCTAGTCTTTATTATTTCCTTCCTTCTGCTGGCTTTAGGCTTTGTGTGTTTTTCTTTTTCTAGCTTCCTTTAGGTGTAAGGTTAGATTGTTTATTTGAGATTTTTCTTGCTTCTGTAGGTAGGTCTATATTGCTGCAAACTTCCTGCTTAGAACTGCTTTTTCTGACTCCAAAAAGTTTTGGAACATTATGCTTTCATTTTCATTTGTTTCTGTGCACTTTTGATTTCTTCTTTGATTTCCTGGTTGATCCATTCATTGTTTGGTAGCATGTTGTTTAATGTACATGTATTTGTGGTCTTTCCAAACTTTTTCTTGTAGTTGACTTCTAGTTTCATAGCATTCTTGTCAGAAGAGATGTATGGTATAAGTTTGACATTTTTGAATTTGTCAAGAATTGTTTTTTTGGGCTAATATGTAATGTATGATGGGGAATGATCTGTGTGTACTTGAAAAGAATGTATATTCTGTACTTTTAGGATGGAATGTTCTGAATACATCTATTAAGTCCATCAGGTCCAATGTGTCATTTAAAACCATTGTTTTCTTGTTGAGTTTATGTTTAGATGACATGTCCATTGATATAAATAGAATGCTAGGGTCCCATACTATTATTATATTATCATCAATGAGTTCCTTTATGTTTGTTATTAATTGC
The DNA here is from genome assembly GCA_004023965.1 of Spilogale gracilis. Taxonomy (NCBI): domain Eukaryota; kingdom Metazoa; phylum Chordata; class Mammalia; order Carnivora; family Mephitidae; genus Spilogale; species Spilogale gracilis. Next base: position 44,892 of record PITA01013633.1, on the reverse strand, counting down.
TTTATATGTTCTGGTGTTCCCATACTGGGTGTATAAGTATTTACAATTTTTTTTTAGAAATATTTATCTTCTGGTTTGATTGTCCTCTTGATTATTACATAGTGCCCTTTATTTTTTCGTCTTGTTACAGTCTTTGTTTTGAAGTCTATTTTGTCAGATATAAGTACTGCTATTCCTGCTTTCTTTTCACATCCATTTACATGATAGTTTCTCCATTCACTCACTTTCAAATTGCAAATGTCTTTAGGTCTAAAATGAGTCTTTTGCAAGACAAAGGCAAGGGAAACAAAAGGGAAAATGAACTTTTGAGACTTCCTCAAGATAAAAAACTTCTGCACAGCAAAGGAAATAGTCAAGAAAACAGAAATTCTCCCATATAATGAGAGAAGATATTTGCAAATGACACTACAGACAAAGGGTTGATATCCAAGATCTATAAAGAACTTCTCAAACTCAACATCCAAAAAACAAATAAGTCAAAAAATGGACAGAAGACATGAACAGACACTTCTCCATAGAATACATACAAATTGCTAACAGACACCTGAAAATATGTTCATCATCATTAGTCATCGAGGAAATTTAAATCAAAACCACATTGAGATAACACCTTACACCAGTTAAAATGGTAAAAAATCGACAAGGCAAGAAACAACAAGTGTTTGAGAGGTTGTGGAGAAAAAGGAACTCTCTTATACTATTGGTGGGAATGCAAGTTGGTACAGCCACTTTGGAAAACAGTTTTGAAGTTCCTCAGAAAACTAAAAATGGAGCTACCTTATGATCCAACAATTGCACTACTGGGTATTTACCCCAAAGGTACAGATGTAGTGAAAAGAAGGGCCATATGCATCCCAATGTTCATAGCAGCAATGTCCACAATAGCCAAACTGTCGGAAGAGCTGAGATGCCCTTCAACAGATGAATGGATAGAGAAGATGTGGTCCATATATACAATGGACTGTTACTCAGCCATCAGAAAGGATGAATACCCAACTTTTGCATCAACAGGGAGAGGACTGGAGGAGATTATGCTAAGTGAAATAAGTCAAGCTGAGAAAGTCAATTATCATATGGCTTCACTTATTTATGGAACATAAGGAATAGCATGGAGGGCATTAGGAGAAGGAAGGGAAAAATGAAGGGGGGGAAATCAGAGGGGAAAACAAACCATGAGAGACTATGGACTCCAAGAAACAAATTGAGGGCTTTAGAGGTGAGGAAGGTGGAGGATGTGTGAGCCTAGTGACGGATATTAAGGAAGGCACATATTGCATGGAGCACTGGGTGTTTTATGCAAATAATGAATCATGGAACACTACATCAAAAACTAATAATGTGCTGTATGGTGACTAACATAACTTAATTAATTGATTAATTAATCAAAATGTGTCTTTTGGTGGTAGCATATACTTGGGTCTTGTTTTTTATACATTCTGACACCCTGTCTTTTGACTGGTGTGTTAATCCATTTACATCAAAGTAATTATTGACAGGCATTTGTTGCCATTTTATTACTTTTTTGTGCTTGTTTCTAGATATTTTCTCTATTCATTTCTTGACTTTCTCTCTTTCCTGTTTCCTGATCTTCTTTATTGATATATTTATATTTCTTTCTCTTTATTCTTTGCATGTCTATTAGTGGTTTTTGATATATGATTACCATTATATATGTATATAACCTCTTCTGTACATAGCAGTCCATATTAAGTTGATAGTCCTTCAAGTTTGAACCCATTCCTTTTTCATTTTCTCATCACATTTTTTGTGTATGTTATTATACTTTACATCCTTTTTTGTTTGTATTCCTTGACTGATTTTTACAGAAACATTTATTTCTACTGCTTTTGTGTTTCCTGTCTTTATATTGTCACTTTTGGTCTTTCCTTTCCCTTATTCTGTTTTCATGGGATTTTAGCTGTTTGCTCCATGACTTCTCCTGTTCCTCCTCCTTAATCCATCTGTCTTCTAAATCACTAATACAATCTTCAGCTTCACTTACTCTAGCTGTTAGCATATTTAAATTAGATCGCATCTCATTAATAGCCTTTCTAACCTCAGCTTTCACTTCTGTTATTAGGGCTTCCATCTTGAGACTAATGTTCTTTTCCAAATTAGCCATTGCTTGGACGATTGCTGCCCTGAATTCCATTTCTGTCATATTGTTTATGTTCATTTCCAGTAATTCTGTGACTGGGTTTGCAGTCTCAGGGTTCTTCTTCTGTTGGTTGTTCCTCCTCCAAGTCATTGTAGTGAGGAGTGGTTGAGGGGGTGTATAGCTAAATATATTAGCCACTATCCAGGTGAATTGGTCGCTCTTTGCTGATGCTCTTTGTCCCCCGTAGTGATCCAGAAGTGTGAAATATTACATTTCAGGCTGATTTCATGGGTGCTCACAGTGTTCCTGTAGTGTTGTTTTGCAGGAATTGAGCTCACTTCAGGGAACTCCCCGAAATTGGGTCACCCGGCCTTCTGCCATCTTCCCTCTCTTCATAGGTAGTTCTAATACAGCAACAATAAAGAACATGGTATGTGAATTGGGACCTTGCATTCTCAGATTATCTCTGATTCTCTTATTTCCCTCATTCACTGGAGCTTAACCAGGTTATAGGTTCAATGGATACTAAAGGCTGAAGGAAAGAATACACACACACACACACACACTCATGGATTTAAGGTTACCCAAAGAAATGATCTAAATAAATCCTGAATTAAATAATTAAAATCAAAAATTGTATATCTACACTTTCACTTTTTTGCCTGATGTCTACCCACCCAATCACCCAGAGAAGAATGGTAGAATCCAATTTTGGCAGAAGCTACTGTTGGAAACAAGAGTCCTCTAGGAAAATGGGAAAAACAAACAAACAAACAAAAGGCAAAGAGTGAAAGTATTGAGTGCCTTCTATATGCAAAACTCATAATTTCTTAAAAAAAAACACACTAGATACCTCAGAATCCCAAACTTGAGGAAACACTGCTCCCCAGACAATGTGACTTATTAATCTCTTGTGCATGTACAGTGAGCTAAAATATAATTGTACAACTACCATGGGTATGGATAACGAGTACATTATCCTGGTAATACTACACTTCTCACAGATGGGTCTTGGAAGTTCACAAACTTTCTCTTTCCACACCAAGAAAAAATGTAAGTTTTGTCTAAAGACAAAATTGTGACAGAGCAAAGTTAATTTTCTCCATAGATGAGTGAAATCATATAATTTTAGACTCAGAGATTTTTTTCATTCAATATTCAGTCATTCATTATACCGTTATTGATTACAGATCCCTAGGGCAAGCTAAAGAAAAAAGAAAGTTTATTGACTGAGTAAAAAAATATAAAAGCCAACTCAGTTTGGCTAGTTTCTCACCTGCAGTCTATACTTCACCCAGACTGCTAGTAGTAAGTTACCTGTAACAATTCCTTACCTGGAGAAGGAGGGAAATTTAGAAAGGAAAAAGAAATTGGAGAGGATCTAAAAAATGATTATCTGAATACAGAGTGGATTCAAACAGCAATATTATAGTTGTAGGTTCATATTCCTACTTTTAAAATTTATCTATGTTTTATATTTTTAATTTCCTTTATTTTCCTTTTGATTTCTTTTTTTTTTTCTTTTCCAGCAGAGTTCCTTTAAAAAGGTCTAAAGTGTTTATACTTGCTAGGAATAAACTGGAAGGTATTTATTTTTTAGTACTTAGGCCACAGATAAATGAAAAGTGGCCAGCCTGTGTGCTCCCTGCAGACAGGGATGAAAATTGCCATAAGGGAATATAAATTTGAAGGAAAAAAGTGTTCAGGTTGCTGCCATTTCACAAAAGCCCTTATTTTTTCATTTCTTGGAGATTTGTTATACTTTGTTAGATTTTCTGATATAGTTTAATTGAAGAGAAGAAGCATATACTCATGAAAAGTTAACAATACAAACCACAAACAGTTGATTTCTGAAGGTATATAAATATGCCAAATTAGTGATCTAAACAATAACTGATTCTATGAGATTTTAGGGAGAAGGGCCCAAGGTCTTCTAATCCATAATTCCTTCAAGAAAAACTGCCCATGGAGGTGGGTATTATGGAGGACACATATTGCATGAAACACTAGGTGTGGTGCATAAACAATGAATCTTGGAACACTGAAAAAATTTTTAAGAAATAAAATTTAAAAACTGTCCCTAAGCCATTCTACACAAATTATATTTGATACTTTTAATATTCTAAGTCTTCTTCCTAAAAAACTAGATCCTTGTATATGAACTTCCAAATTATTTCCCCTTTGAACTTAATAACAAACAGTTTAGAAGAGAAAATAGGGAAAATATCATGGTTTCATAGAGAGAGGAGTATTTTTATAGTCGTGGGTTCATCTTTAGATACAGAAACTTCCTGCATATAGCAACAAAAATCTGTGATCAGCCCTGGTCCATACTGAAAGTTCCACCCCCATCCCCTTGGGATCTAAAAATGATTGTAGGAGAAAGAAGGAGGCATGGAATCCAATAACTAAACTTAAATCTGTCAGTAAAGCTGTGATGTCCCATGACACACCCTGGATCTGTACTTAGGGGCCACTAAGTTCCCATGACCCTTCTGGACTGCTTCTAAGATCATTGACTTCTTTTTCAATTTTGTGATTTCATTTTAAGCTTCATCTGAAATTACATCGTAAGAAGCACTGGCCATTAACTAGAAACATTCGTGAAAGACACTACAGTGTCAGAAAGAGGTATGGTTTCATTTTCTAAATCAAGCTTGTTTCTTCAACTTGCAAATGATCTTAACAAAGTAACTTCCTTTGTCATCTGTACAAAAATTAATTTTATGTGTGTTTATTCCTTGTTTATATTAACTAATTAATAGCACATTTTCTTTGTTCTAAGATACTTCTTACCATACTGTATTGTAAATTTTCCATACTTCTGAGTTAGCACTCCTCTCCCCCACCAGACTACAAGCTGCTTAAAGGCAGGGATAGGATCTTAGGTGTCTCTGAATTGATATAGTGTGGGTCTCATTATTTGGAGATCACAGTAAATTCTATACAAATAAATTAAATTCTGTTTAAGACAAGCAAAGCCATAATTTGTGAAATGAGTGGCTTAGACTAAATGATCTCTATCCCTCTAGGATTCATTACTTGTTTGAAAGTTTTACAATTTTATTTTTCAAACCTAATATGTCATTTACTTGATGTAGTTATAAATAAACAATCAGACCTAAATATCAGCATTACTAGGAAAGTTTATTTTGGTCTGTAAGGACTGAAAAATTTATTAATGGGACTAATGACCATCTGTTGTTCATTAATTTATTTATCAGTTTTATTTGGCACCTTTCATTCAAAGACCTGGCAACATCAAATTTATAATATTTAACACAAAAACAAATTATTATTCTGTATCAAGATATGGATTTTTAAATCTTACAGTTAGCATTATGATTTAGTTCCATTCTTAATACCTTAGGAAGCAAATTTGGGCTCTGAGGCTAGAAAGATTTTAAATGATACTGTAATGCAAAGACAACTCTAGGTGGTTTTAAATGATACATAATAATTTAAAATGACAAATTTGTTCATCATTCATTTATTCATTCACTCAATTAACATTTATTGAACACTTATGGTAAAAGTATATATGTCTTAGCCCTGTGTGACCTGCCTTCTTATATATATTAACCAGATAGTGTGTGAGGGAAGATAACATATGCATACAAATCATTGATGTGAAAGAGAAATTTAGAATTCTCTAGAAGGGAAAATGATAGAAATTACTTTGGAAGGAGGATGTGGAAAGTCTTAAAGTCTCTACACCCAAAACTGGTGTAATTTGAGTTTTTGCATATACCTAGATGGAGGAAAGAGGATTTCAGGAAAAAGAAATGGCATGAAAAAAAGACAGTCAGGTGAGAAAATATGTAGCATATGCCCCTAGAATAGTAAAATAGTTGTTTCATTGAACTATAGCAAGGAAGAAAAGTGAGCAAGAAGCTAGGAAAATTTAGTTGCAACTAAACTATAGAGAGCCTTAACTATCAGGCCAAGAAGTTTGGATTTTATTCTGAAAGCCTTCAGGAACCAGTGAAGGTTTTAGAACAGAATATTATATAGGTGGAAGAAGCTCCAGTATATGGAAAATTTATCTAGAGTTTTTAGAAAGATGTAGTGAAGATTGATGGTGGTAGGAAAGACAGATGGTAATTACCTAACACCTTTCAAGTGTAGGTGTAGCAAAAAAACAAACAAACAAACAAACAAACAAAATACAAAAAACCTCAACAGCATCACCTAGTGCCTCATAACTGCACAATTTGTGGAAAGCCTAGTAACAGGGCTAATAGAGAAAGACTTGATCAAGTTTAGGAATTTTCCCTCTTTTCCACAATTGAACCTAAGTTCTGAGTACCAATGGATGAAAGAGAAAGGTAACTAGAAAGCAAACTGAGAAAAAATGCAGTTTAGAATAGTCAACTATTTTTCTCTTCAACCTTTGATATCCACCCTCAGAATGATTCATCCTCGATTTTTTTTGTCATATATAAACAGTTCCTGGTGAAAAATTATGACATTTTTCAATTAAAGGAAAAAAATGAAACAACTAGCTAAGTTGTTAGCAGTAGTAAACCTGGAAGTTATATCCCACCTACAACCACTACCATAGCTTTTTGTTTCATCATATATAATTCAGAGAAAAGATCATTCCCCTCCATTGCTGGGAGTCCCTGCATGTTCAAGCAGTCTTTCCACCTTACAAACCCAAACTCTCTTTTACTATGGAGAAAGAGCTATGTAAAAGGCCAATAAATCAGACTTCAATCAAAGATTATCCACAAAAAAAAAGATTATCCACCATATTCTATACATATGAATTGCTCCCACTTTCTTAAATAATAAAAAACCTGCAGGAACACTAGAAATCTTTATTTCCACATTGTCTCATCCCTAGATCTGATCAGAGCTTGTTTACCACCTTAGCTTAACTAGGCTAGAACAAGTAACAACCTCTTGGTATGAGAGTGGGTCTAGGAAAAGAGCAAGAATAAACAGGTTCAACAATATCCTTACCCAGAAAGTATATTTTAACTGGTTATGATACATCTTTCCTCAGAGCCTTAACTTATGGTGCAGATTTTTAAAAGTGTGTTGTATCTCTTTGGAATTTTTTTCTCTTATTAAAACAATTAAATGAGCATCAACCAGCAGATCTTACCTGGGAAGCCCTTTTCTTGAAGGAACCAAGTATTTTCACCTAGATTTTATTCTCCAAGAGAATTCAGTGCTCTTCCAATAGAGAGATGCTTATAGATAGATAGCTGTAGATAGATAGATGATAGATAGATATTTATATTTATGAAAAACGACTATCCTTAAAGCTTTTATCTAATAGAAAAACTCAATTAAAAGGAAGATTTACAGAAGAGAACTAGAGTAATATGACTTAAAGAAAAGCAGAGCTATTCTGGCTAGGTTTTGAAGATTAGGAGGAAGTCCATTAGGCAAACTTGGGTGGAAAAGGAGGGAATAAGAGTTTTCTTGATACCGGTAGGACCCAAACCTTTCTCCTAGAGGCAAGGTGCAGCTGAATCCTGCTTTATTGCCCCACAACCTCTGCTTCTTGCCATGGTCAAAAAGTATATATAATGACAATATAAAGTGAAATCTTAGTAAGTCCTGTAATTTATAGTCTGATAAAAATTGACAAGAATTTATATGTGTTTTATATATATATATATGTATGTATGTATATATATATATTGTAGGCACCAAGCAGACAGTCCTAGAGAAACATGGATGGAGTCGGGAATCTGACAGTATCTTCTGCCAATAATAACACGTGCAATGACACTATTGATGACTTCCGCAATCAAGTGTATTCCACCTTGTACTCTATGATCTCTGTTGTGGGCTTCTTTGGCAATAGCTTTGTGCTCTATGTCCTCATAAAAACCTATCATGAGAAGTCAGCTTTCCAAGTATACATGATTAATTTAGCAGTAGCAGATCTACTGTGTGTGTGTACATTGCCTCTCCGTGTAGTCTATTATGTTCACAAAGGCATTTGGCTTTTTGGTGACTTTTTGTGCCGCCTCAGCACCTATGCCTTGTATGTCAACCTCTATTGTAGTATCTTCTTTATGACAGCCATGAGCTTTTTCCGGTGTATTGCAATTGTTTTTCCAGTCCAGAACATTAATTTGGTTACACACAAGAAAGCCAAGTTTGTGTGTGTTGGCATTTGGGTTTTTGTGATTTTGACCAGTTCTCCATTTTTAATGTCCACAACTTACAAAGATGAGAAAAACAATACCAAGTGCTTTGAGCCTCCACAGGACAACCAGGCTAAAAATTATGTTTTGGTCTTGCATTATGTGTCACTGTTTGTTGGATTTATCATTCCTTTTGTTATCATAATTGTCTGTTACACAATGATCATTTTAACCTTACTTAAAAATTCAATGAAGAAAAATCTATCAAGCCGTAAAAAAGCTATAGGAATGATCATAGTTGTGACAGCTGCCTTTTTGATTAGCTTTATGCCCTATCATATTCAACGCACCATCCACCTTCATTTTTTACACAATGAAACTAAACCTTGTGATTCTGTTCTTAGAATGCAAAAGTCAGTGGTCATAACCTTGTCTCTGGCTGCATCAAATTGTTGCTTTGACCCTCTCCTATATTTCTTTTCAGGGGGGAACTTTAGGAGAAGACTGTCTACATTTAGAAAGCATTCCTTGTCCAGTGTGACTTATGTAACCAAGAAAAAGGCCTCTTTGCCAGAAAAAGGAGAAGAAACATGTAAAGAATAATTTAAACCCATTTCCAATGAAAATCAATGAAAAAAGTTTCCCAAATATTACCTCAAATATCTACAAAAAGGAGTATTTCCATTAATAATTTATAAATACTTATTTGAATGTATGTCTATAAATATCTTATTTATGAATCTACACTGTAACAGGTCCTAAGGATATTTTAAGTGTTAAAAATTCAATCTACAACTATTAACAAAATTATAAGTGGTTTTTTTGATCATTCACTGAAAGGCAAAGAATATTTTGTATTGGCATTGTAAAAAATGGATCTGAGACCAAAGTTTTCCCCTCAAATAAAGGCTTCACAAAGGATAAGAACTAGCCCTTTAAGATACAAAATTAGCAATTAGTCCCCAATCATCGTAACATATTCCTTTGTATGCATGCCGTTAGATGAGAACTGGAATGATCCAGGATCTACATAAAATGTCCTGTCACCTTCTTGTTTTGTATTATTGACTGACTAGGCAGAATAGGCCATGTCTTCCAAAAAAGAATATGCAACTGTTAGAACACCCTAGTATCTGGCCAAATAGCCCTAAAGACTCCATACAATGTGCAATCTGGAAACTGAAGAATATGAACTTGGTCAAAAGCCAGTTTGTGTCCAATTTTCTTCTGCTCCTGATCCAGGCCTTCAAAAGAGAATGATGAAGTTTTTGTTACTTATTGAAGTTCTTACAGGAATTCTCTCCCCACATGACATATAATTCTTCCTAAGAACTATACAACTGGCACCCCATATATGAACAGAATTAATTTAAAATTTATCCAAAGAAGAGGGAAAGGGTTCTACTCTTCTACATGCTTATTATTGGATCAAAACTAGCTAGTTCCTGAATAAAGTTTGAATGTTGATATTACAAGTTGTTTTTAAAGTATTTATATTTATGTAACTGTGTCAGAGATTTTGCTCTATGACATGCATTTATGAGTGAAAGTTAATTACAAGTTGTATTATTATTTTATACCTTTTATTCTCTATTGGCATGTTTACAGGAATAACAAGGAGATGTTTACAGTGGGTTTTATATTACAGTGGAAGCTTTGTTCTTAAAACACAACATGACTATGGCTGAAATATAATATTCATGGGCAAGCTTTTGCTGAAATTTCTTCTGTTCCTTCCTTTTGTATTTCAAAAAGCACATTACCTCAGAGGAAATAAATGATAATAGTGAAAAAAAAACTATGAAAGATTCTATCTGAATCTTCCATGTGTATGTTATTTCTGTTTCACTTCTAATGTTGCAACCCCTTAGGAAACACTCAAAACAAAAGAAAGAAGACCTCTAAGGCATAGTATAACTAACTGGTCCTCATTTATTTTCAACATACCTGAAATTTGGCAGTATCTACATTTTTATCCTATAACATTTTTTCCTTGTTTGAGGTGAAGATTAAACATAATATCTATCAAAACATTCAGTCCTCATTTCTTGTGCTCTAAGCTTTCTGCTATTCAGTAAGTATAGTGTGATAGAAGGGCACTAAATTGGAAGCAGAAGACCTGGTTGCTAATCTGGTCTCTATAACTTACTAGTGGTGTAACTATAAGAAAGTGACATAAATTCTGATCCTCAACTTCCTCATTTGTAAAATAGTAATAAAAATACTTGTCTTGCCTTTTTTTACAGGGCATTTTTGAAACTCAAATGTGATCATAACATACATATGTATATTAACATTCATATGTTAAAGTTTTACCTTTAAATAATTTTAAAGTACTTATAAATGGCTTTGTTACTTAAACTGATTCATATTTACAACATGGTTTCTAAATTGTGAAAGATTTAGAGCAAAATATGAGCATAGTTCAATTCTAATGCACATAAAAGAACCTTGTGTCTTATTCTCACTTCTAGGTGTTTTCCTATGTTCTCACTTCTGCTGGCAGTCCCATTTTCTCCCAAACAGAAGCATACCTACAAGCTAACCACAAATTTGTTGTTATTCTTCACATCATTTACGTTTATATCTTATATGAAACTGTTTAGTAATTATTTCCAGTTTTTTCTTATGTGTATTTTCTTCCAAAGTGGAATCATCACTTTATGGAATTATCAATTCCTTGAGGTTGAAAACTATGCCTTTAAATCATGGTACTTAATCAATGGGCTTTTATTCTGTTTTAAGTGCTTTATCTATGTCACCTCATTTAATGCTTATAATTGCCCTGTGATATATATATACCATTCTTATTCTTATTTTGCTGATTTAAAAACTGAGGTACAAAGAAATTAAGTAACTTGTTCACTGTCAGACAGCTAGTAAGGATCAGAACTAGGATTTGAATCCAGGCAATCTGACTCCAGAACTCAATTTCTTAATTTGCTATGCTATCCTGCTGGACCATTTTCTATCTTCAAAATAAGGAGTAAAAGTGGGTTTTTTTCAATTATTTATTTGTTTATTTTACAAAACAGGTTTAAAAAAACTATATGCTTAATTTTTTAGATACATGAACATAGGTACCATGAACTAAAGCCTATGATTTTATATGGAAAAACATCTTAAGAATATTGTGTACTATACTAGAATATTGACATTTGAAGGACTTTAATGTCTGTAATTTCTCGTGTCTATGGCATTACTATGCCACAGTCTTTACATACATTTCTTTGGTATCTAATAGTTCTTTGAAAACTCATCAGCTATTCAAGTTCATTTTCATTATACATTTGATGTTTTTATTTTGTTCAGCCAATATAGTTTCAGTATCTCAAAAAATAATTCCAAATATTAAGGCAATGCTTTGTATTTATTATCCAGAATAAACATAAATGGTTTTGTATACTCATCTCAGACTACAAACTTTGGTTTTCTTGGTTGTCAAAATCTCCTGGCTTTCACTCTAATAATAGGATTTTTCTTTTTTTTTCTTTTTTAAAAAGTCATTCAATTGACTTTTAAACGGTCTTTTGAGATAATTAAACATATACCTCAATATCTAACTTTACTAACCCTTTAGTAAATCCAACAGTGAAAAATTCAGAAGCTTTGAAAGTGAGATTGGATTTCAGAGCAATGTTAATTTGTGGGCCCTTTTCAATAAGCACCACTGCACTAGAGATAGGAAAAGAAGCTCACTTATTCTATTCTTCTTCATATGCACAGCCTGGGTTAAATTGCCTCTGTCTGATACTAAAGAGCAAAATGGGGGAGAGCTTGGGAAGATAGCAGGGTAAAAAAATCCTAAATTCACCTCATCCCATGAATACAACTAAATAACAGGCACATCATTGCAACTAATCCAGAAAATGACCCCAAACTGGCAGAACAGATTCTCCACAACTAACTGTAGAGAGTAAGCCACATCAAAAATGGTAAGAGAGGCAGAGACCCAGTTGGGAATCAAACTTCTAGTGAGACTAACGACATATGAGAGGGATACCATAATTTCAAAGAAGGGAGAGGAACAGACCCTAGACCAGGCACCCTAGACATGAGGAACCTGTAATGGGAAGACAAGCCCACATAACATTTGGCTTTGTAAACCAATGGGATTTAACTTTATGGGTTGTTACAATCAGTGGGGCTTGCCTTCATGTACTTTAAAAATCACCAGGTTCAGCTTTGGGAAAGCCGGAGGGAGGAATATGAATCCCTACCCTTAAAGAAACAACATAATAAACAACTCTGACAAGATACAGCATAGAAGCAGCTGGTAGAGAACACCTGGGTGTATAAAAAAGAGATTTATTTACTAATCTGAGAACTTGCACTGGAAGAGCAAGGATCTTTAACAGATTTATCCAAGAACAAAAAAGCTGGCAGGCACCATTTCTGTAACCCACCCTCCAAACTCAATACCCAGATACCTGTAGGAACCAGGATAAATACTTGCCACATAACTTGCTAACACCAAACATCAAACACATGGTCTCCTACAGATTTGCCCCATCCAACCCAACCCATTTGGCAGGAGTTCCTCCAAAGTAGCTGTGGCCAGTTCTCATCCAATAAGCTCCACAAGTAACTAGCATCTCTCCAAAGTGATACCCTGGAAAGAGGAGAAAATAACATCCCACACCAGTCCAACTACAGCCCCAGTAGTGGTCTGAGCAGACATCTGAACTTACTGTTGGCCCTGCCACCAACAGAAACCTCACAGAAGGAAGCATAAGGAAAGAACATTGTAGCTCACAGTCACTGAAAACTGAGCAGATGGACTGGGTCAGACATCTGGTCTGAGAGCAGGGCCTGCCCACCAAGAAAAGCCTCTCAGCCTCTCAGGAGACAACACAGAAATAGCGCTCTACAGTTCAATGCAACTTAAGCCTCAACAAATGGGCTGAGGGGAGATTTCTGGTCTGATGCAAATATAAGCCCAAGGTACCCCAGACTGGCCCCTTAAAAACACAGGGAAAAAAACCATGCTTGCAAGAGCAAAGAAAGCCATTGCAGATGACTGGACTGAAGGCAAACACAACTTAAACAAACAGTAGGGCACATGCAACACACATAGGAGACACCACTGAAGCGCCTGGTTCTGGTGAACAGGGGACATGAAACTACAGGACCTCTTCTTCACAAGGCCAATAGTTTTAAGATCTGGAGACATGGCTGGTTTTTCAACCAAAGAAATAAACAGAAAGTAAGACAAAATGAGAGGATAGAGGAATATGTCCCAAATGAAAGAAAAGGGAAAAAATACACATCCAAAAAGCTAAATGAAACAGAGATAAACAGTATACCTGATAGAGAATTCAAAAGAATGGTTATAAAGATACTCACTGGACTTGAGAAAAGAGTAGAGGATCTCAGTGTTACATTCAATGGAGATAGAAAATATAAAAAGAAACAGGTGAAGAATAACAGAAATTAATAATATAGTAAATGGAATTAATAATAGACTAGAAAATTCACAAGAACAGATCAGTGAGAAGGAAGACAGAATAAAGGAAAGCAATAAAACTGAACAGCAAAGAATAATAATAATAAATTAAAATAGGTTAATGGAGGTCAGTGACATCAAGTGTAATAACATTTCCATTATAGAGATACCAGAAAAAGGAAGAGAGATAAAAAGGGGAAGAAAATTTATTTGAAGAAATGATAGCTGAAAAATTCCTTAAGCTGAGAAAAAAATTCCTCCTCCATATGCAGGAGGCTCAAAAAGCCCCCAACAAAATGAACCCAAGAAGGACCACATGATGATACATAGTAAATAAAATGGTAAAAGGTAGTAATAAAGAGAAAATTTTAAAAGCAGCAAGAGAATACAGTTACATACAAAGGAAATCCTATAAGGTTATCAGCTGAATTTTTAACAGAAAATTTGCAGACCAGAAGAAAATGTCTTCATATATTCAAAGCACTGAAAGGAAAAAACCTGCAATCAAGAATACTCTATTCAGCAAAAGCTATCATTCAGAATAGAAGGAGGGACAAATTTTCCCAAACAAAAATTAGAGGAGTTTATCACCACTGAACTAGCCTTATAAAAACCTTAAAGATAAGTTTTTAAGTGGGAAATAAAGGCCATAATCAAGAGGAAGAAAATTGGGAATGTAAAATTTTCAGAGGTACATACTAACATAATAAAAATAGTAGATCAATTATAAAACCAGAATAGATGTCAAAGCACAAAATCAGTAAAATAAATCATGTCTATAAAAATAACTCAAGGGCTTCACAATATAAAAGGAAGTAAAGTACAACATCATATACATAAAACATGAGGGGGACAGTAAAAAAATGTAGTGCTTTTAGAATGGGTTGAAACTTACTGACCATCAAACTAATATAGACTGCTCTATGCATAAGATGTTACATATATCAACCTAATGATAACCACAAATCAAAAACATGTACTAGAAATGCAAAACAAAACAAAACAAAAACAACAAAGAAAAGGGAAAGAAATGATTCCACTAAAGAAAGCCATTAAACCACAAAGGAGAAGAGCAAGACAAGAGTGGAACAGAGAAGAAGCACAAACCAATTATAAAACAAGTAATACAATGGCAATAAGCGCACACCTACCAATAATTACTTTGAATGTAAAAATAAAACGTCATAGGGAGGCTGAATGGACAAAAGAAAACATAGGCAATAATCACTTTGACATTAGCCATAGAAACATTTTTTTTCTAGATATGTCTCCTCTGTCAGGGGAAACAAATTCATGATTAAATTATTGGGACTATACCAAAATAAAAAGCTTTTCCACAACAAAGGAAACCATAAACAAAACAAAAACACAACTTGCTGAATAGAAGATGATACATATAAATGATGGATCCAATAACAGATTATTATCAAAAATATAAAAAGAACATATAGAACTCAAAACCAAAAAAAAAGAAAGAAAGAAAAGAAAAAAAAGAAAAGAAAAGAATCAAATTAAAAAATGAGCAGAAGAATTTGCAATGTCATGGATGGAGCTAGAATGTATTATGTTAAGCAAAATAAGCCAGTCAGAAAAAAAACAAATAATATGATTTCACTCATATGTGGAATTTAAGAAACAAAACAGATGAACATAGGGGAATGGGGGAAAAAGAGAGGGAGGCAAACCATAAGAGACTCTTAACTATGGAGAACAAACTGAGGGTTGATGGAGAGGAGGTGGTGGGGGATGAGTTAAGTAGGTGATGGGTATCAAGGGGAGCACTTTTGATGAGCACTGGGTGTTATATGTAAGTGATGAATCACTAAATTCTACTTCTAAGGCCAATATTACACTACATGTTAAGTAACTAGAATTTAAATTAACACTTGAAACAAACAAAAAAATAGAAGGCCTTTCCACTACGTGTCTGAATTATACTTATGAAGAATCTTAAAGAATAAAGAGAGTTTTTATAAATAAAAATAAATAAATAAATATATTTATTTTGAATGAATTTTTTAAATGGGAGAAGAACTTTAAAAGACATTTTTTTTCTTTTTTAGGGATTTCTTTATTCATTTTAGAGAAAAAGTATGTGCACATGAGTGGGTGGAAGGGCAGAGGGAAAAAGTATAAGCAGACTCCCACTGAGCATGAAACCCATGCAGTACTCAATCCCACAGCTCCAAGATCATGAACTGAGCTGAAATCAAGCTCAACCAACTGAGCTACCCATGTGCCTCTAAAAAGACATTTGTTCAACATCACTAACTATCAGAGAAATGCAAATCAAAACCACATGAGATATCACGTGGCACTTTTCAGAATGGATAAAGTCAAAATCACAAGAAATAACAACTGTTGGTGAGGATGTGGAGAAAAAGAAACCCTCATGCGCTCTTGATGACAATGTAAATTGGTGCAGCCACCACGGAAAATAGTATGGATGTTCCTCAAAAAGTTAAAAATAGAATAACCATATGATCCAGAATTCCACTACTGGGAATTTATCCAAGGGGAAAAAAACACTTATTCAAAAAGATTAATGCACACCTATGTTTATTGCAAAATTATTTATGGTAGCCAAGAAACAGAAGAAAGCCAAGTGTCCATTCATAAACAAATGGATAAAGAATATTGTACAGTAGAATGATTCAACAACTGTATGCATTACTCAGTGATCATCAAGAAAATTGTACTCTTAAGCCCCATCACCCCACCCAACTCCCCTCTGGTAACCACCTATTTGTTCTCTACAGTTAAGAGTCTGTTTCTTAACTTGACTCTTTTTTTTCCCTTTGTTTGTTTTGTTTTCATTTTTTTTATAGATAACTGATATTCCCTTGAAAATACACATGGTATCTTCTTTATCCATTCATCTATTGATAGATATGGGCTGCTTCTACAATTTGGCTATTGTAAACAATGCTGCAATAAATATAGGGGAGCATGTATACTTTCAAATCAATATTTTGTATTCTTTGGGTAAATACCCAATTGTGCAATTACTGGATCATATGGCAATTCTATTTTTAAATTTTTGAGGAATCTTCATACCATTTTGCATAGTAGCCACACAGTTTACATTCCCACCTACAGTACACAAGTGTTCCTTTTTCCGTACATCCTCACCAATAGTTGGTGTTTCTTGTGTTGTTGAATTTAACAATTCTGTTATGTGTGAGGCAGTATCTCATTGTAGTTTTGATTTGAATTTCCCTAATGATCAGTGGTGTTGGGCATCTTTTCATGTGTCTGTTTGCCATCTGTATGCCTTCTTTGGAGAAATGTCTGTTCATATCCTCTGCTCATTTTTTTAATTTGATTATTTTTGTGTTTGAGTTGTATAAGTTCTTTACGTATTTTGGATACAAACGCCTTATTAGATATATCATTTGAAAATCATTTATCCCATTCAGTAGATTGTTTTTTAGTTTTTATTGATTGTTTCTTTTTCTCTCTCAAAGGTTTTTATTTTGATGTAACCCCAATAGTTTATTTTTGTTTTTGTTTCTCTTGCTTCCAGGAAACATACCTAAAAAATTGTTGCTACAATCAATATCAGAGAAATTACTCCCTGTGCTCTCTTTTAGGATTCTTATAGTTTCAGGTCTTATATTTTATACCATGGAATTTTAATCAACCATAACAAAGAATGAAACCTTGTCTTTTGCAACAACTTGAATGGATTTAGAGGGTATAATGTTAAGTGAAATAAGCCAGTCAGAGAAAGACAAATAGCATATAATGTCACTCATTTGTGGAATTTAAGAAACAAAGCAAACAAAAGGGAAAAAAAGACTCTTAAATATAGAAAATTATTGGTAGTTGCCAGAAAGGAGTTGGGTGAAAAGAGAAGTGAAATACGAGAATGAGACTAAGAGTACACTTATGGCGATGGGCACTGAATAATATATAGAATTGTTGAGTCATTACATAGTACACCAAAACTAATATAACACTGTGTATTGATTATACATCAATAAAAAATTAAAACTAAAAAAATAATTATGTTCATTTTTAAAATAGCAAAATGTTTCTGAGAGGCCAAATCTACAATATTTTCTTTGATTCATCCTAGGACGCTGCTACCCCAAATAAATTAGAAGACAAATTCTTACTTCTCATTCATCTGTTTATTTCTACTCTTTTCTCTGAACTATATAAATCACTTCATAGGATCCTTTCCATGAAAATTCTACCAAATCACAAGCACATACTTCTACTCTAAATTACAAAAGCACAATTAACTTTTATCAAACAGATTTACAGAAAACACTTCCTCAATTGACATTTAAATTTGTATCCCTAAGCACCTCATCTTTACTGTTTTTCTTATGAAGCCAGTCATTTGACCTAAGAAATGTTTTACATGTCACTAGTGCTATATTAGAAATATAACACAACTAAATTATCTAATAGAAAACTGTCCTTTTGGCAAGGAAAGTTACATTATTAACTATCCAAAGCAGAAAAATAAATGTTTTCTATTGCCAGTGTCATTGCATTATAGGTAGACAAAAATAGCCATTTTAAATCTTCCTGAATATTCACAATACTTTTATTTTGGTGTGCTGTTTTTTTTTCTGGTCCTACCTTGAAAGATTAACTGTCTCTTACAATCACAGGTAATATTAAAATTAAATATTAGAAGGAACAGGTAAGGAGAGAGGAGTAGGAGGACGCTGAGCTTGTTTCACCCCTGGAAGACAGCTAGATAGTTATCAAATTCTTCTGAACACCCAAAAAGTCAATCAGAGGTCTGAGAGAACAAAAACTGCAAGTCTACAAGTAGAAAAGCACCACCTTATGGAAGGTAGGAGGTACAAAGTCACTTGGGGGAGACATAGGTGTAGATGAGGCCATTGGGAAGGAGCCTGCTTATGGAGGCAACTACAAAGCATTAGAAGTGGTGGAGTGCAAAATCTGAGTTCCCTACTGTTCTTAAGTTCCCACTGGGGGGTATTTGCCTGGCAGAAAGGTGTTCAGGTGGCAAAAAGAGACAGAATCCCAGTAGTGAAACCATGGTCTGAGGATCCCCTGGGTCACAGTAAGAACAGGTGGTGCCAAAGTGCTGCACTATTCCCACACATAGGAGATGGGAATCTAGCAAAGAGCAGTGGTCTTGGTGCTGGCTTTCCACTATAAACTGTAAATTGACTGGCAGTCATGAGACCACTTTCCCAGAATGGACTTGCAAACAAGGCAAGATTCTCCTGGAGAGGAACAGTGCTGGACTCCACCAGAGACATCCCTGAGATTTGCAGTTTTGAACCTAAGTCACGTGTCTGAAATAAAAAGGCTGATACAATGGGCAAAGTTCAGATAGAAATCGGGGACACAAATAGGGTGATTGGTTTCTTTTCTGTGAGGCCTCACTGAAGAGTAGGCAGTGCAGACATTCACCTCCCCAGCTAGTGAGCTCGGCACAACAATTTTCATCCAAACAGTGCCATCTAGTGAAGGCCAACCTGCATACACCAAGCCCCATGCACCTGCTCACTGGAGAATTTTCCAAAGAAGAAAGTCGGCTCAGCAGGCTCCTCTCCCAGAAGACCAGCACAAACAACTAGCTCACACCAAGTTTATTGATCATAGAGTGCTGTAACACTTTAGCTCTAGGCTAAATAGGCTCAAGCTTCCTTTTTAGTCTTGTTTTTATTTATTTTATTATTACTTATTCACTTACTTCCTTATATTTTCTAATTCCTTTTTTAATTTTTCATTTAAATTTTTAAAAATTTATATATATACTTTTCATATTTTTTCTCTACATGCATGTTACTATATTTCATTTTATTTTTTTATTTTGGAATCTATATTCCTTTAACAAACACATCAAAACAACTAGGGATCTAGTTGTTTTTCTTTTGTTTTGTTTTTTCTTGTTTTGGTGTTTTTACTTTCCTTGGTTTTTTTGTTTGTTTTTTCTTCATTTTCTTTGCTTTTTGTTTGTTTGTTTTGGGAGGATTTTTCATTTTTTTTTTGGTGGGCTTTTTTGTTCTCTTTCTTCTTTCCTTTCCTGGACAAAACAATGGAGGAATTCACCCTCAAGAAGCAACACAAGATAGAACTCCCGGGTGGGGATTCAATCGATACAGATATACATAAGATGTTTGAACTAGAATTTAAAACCAGGATTGTAAGGATACTAGCTGGCTTCAGAAAAGCAGAGAAGACACTAGAAAATCCCTTACTGCACAGATAAAAGAGCTAAAATCTAGTCAGGTCAAAATTTAAAATGCTGTATTGAAATGTAGACCCAAATAGAGACCATAAAAATGAGGATGCATGAAGCAGAGGAGTGAATCAGTGATTTAGGATTTAAAATTATGTAAAATAATGAAGCTGAAGAGGGAAAGAAAGGTAATGGACCATGAAGGTAGACTTAAGGAACACAGAGACTTATTAAAATGTAATAACATTTGTATCCATAAGAGTCCCAGAAGATGAAGAGAGTGATAAAGGGGCAGAAGGTTTATTTGAACAAATCATAGCTAAAAATTTCCCAAATTTGGGGAAAGACACAGATATCAAAATCCAAGAAACAAAGAAAACTCCCATTATGTTTAACAAAAGTGGACCATCACCAAGGCGTATCATAGTCAAATCACAAAAGCACAGCCAAGGAATTAATCTTGAAAACAGCAAGGGATAAAAGGTCATTAACCTACAAGGGAAGACAGATTAGACTCACAGCAGATCTGTTCACAGATACATGGCAGGTCAGAGAGGATAGAAGGAAATATTCAATATGCTGAATGGGAAAAATACACAGCCAAGAATTCTTTATCCACCAGGGCTATCATTCAGAATAGAAGGAGGTAGTTTCTCAGACAAACAAAAGCTAAATGAGTTCCTGACCATTAAACCAGCCCCACACGAAACTTTAAGGGGGATTCTGAGTGGAGGAAAAAAAAGACCAAAAGCAACAAAGACTGGAAAGGACAAGAGAATGTCACCAGAAACACCAATTCCACAAGTAACAAAATGACACTAACTTCATATCTTTCAATAATCACTTTGAATGTAAGTGGACTAAAAGTGTCAATCAAAAGACATAGGGTATCAGAACGCATAAAAAAACAAGATCCATCTTTATACCGCTACAAGAGACTCATTTTTTACCTAAAGATGCCTGCAGATTGAAAGTAAGGTGATGGAGAGCTATCTAGCATGTGAATGGACAGCAAAAGAAAGCCAGGGTAGCCATACATATATAAGACAATCTAGATTTAAAACAAAGATTGTAACAAGAGATGAAGGACACTATATCATAAGTGAGCATTCTATCTAACAAGATCTAACAATTGTAAATATTTAAAGAAGAGTTAACACCTACTATTCTTAAACTGTTCCAAAACAAAGAAATGGAAGGAAAACATCAAAATCCATTCTATGAATCCAGCATTACCTTGATTCCAAAACTAGACAAGTACCACACTAAAAAAGAGAATTATTGGCCAATATCCCTCATGAACATGTAGGCATAAATTCTCAGTAAAATACTAGCAAATCAAATTCAACAATACATTAAAAGAACTACTCACCACAATCAAGTGGGATTTTCCTAAGCTGCAAGGGTAGTTCAGCATTTGGAAATCAATCATTGTGATACACCCTATTAATAAAAGAAAGGATAAAAACCATATGATCCTGTCAATAGATGCAGAAAAAAAATTGACAAAATACAGCATCCTTTCCTGATAAATACTCCCAGCAATGCAGCCATAGAGGACAGAAGGAAATGTTATAATGTACTAATGTATCATGTAGGAATATATGGAACATGCCTCAATATCATAAAAGCTATATATGAAAGATTCACAGCTAATAACTTCATCAGTGGGGGAAAACCTCATGGTCAGGAACAAGATAAGGATGTCTACTCTCACCATTACTATTTAACATAGTACTAGAAGTCTTAGCCCCAGCAACCAGACAAGAAAAATAAATAAAAGGCATCGAAATTGGCAATAAAGAAGTCAAAACATTCACTATTTGCAGATGACCTGATACACTATGTAGAAAACACAAAAAAATTCCACCTAATTTGTTAGAAGTCATATATGAATTCAGCAAATTCACAGGATATAAAATCAATCTGCAAAACCTGTTGCATTTCTATACACCAATAATGAAGCAGCACAAAAATAAATCAAGGAATTGATCCCATTTGCAACTGCACAAAAAACAATAAGATACCTAGAAGTAAATCTAATTAATGAAGTAAAAGATCTGTACTCTGCAAACTGTAAAACACATGTGAAAGAAATCGAAGAGGACACAAAGAAATGGAAAAATATTCGGTGCCCATGGACTGAAAGACCAAACATTGTTAAAATGTCATACTACTCAAAGCTGTCTACACATTTAATGCAATCCCCGTCAAACACCACCAGCATTTTTCACAGAGCTAGAACAAACAATCCTAAAATTTGTATGGAACCAGAAAAGACCTCAAATAGCCAAATCAATTCTGAAAAAGCAAAACAAAACTGGAGGAATCACAATTCTAGATTTCAAGCTATATTATAAAACTGTAGTCATCAAGACAGTATGGTACTGGCATAAATACAGACACATAAAGCAACGGAACAGAATAGAGAACCCAGAAATGGACCCATAACTATATGGCCAACTAATCTTCAGCAAAGCAGAAAAGAATATCCAATGGGGAAAAAAGGTCTCTTTAGCAAATGGTGTTGGGAAAACTAGACAGCAACATGCAGAAGAATGAAATTGGGCCACTTTCTTACACCATAAGCAAATATAAATTCAAAATTGATGAAAGACCTAATGTGAAAAAAGAAACAAACAAAATATTAGATAAGAACACAGGCCGTAACCTCTTTAACTTTGGCCATACTAACTTCTTACTAGACATGTTGCTGGAGGCAAAAGAAATAAAAGTGAACATGAACAATTGGGACTTCATCAAGATAAAAAGCTTCTGTGCAGTGAAGGAAACAACCAACAAAGCTAAAGGGTAGGTAACCAAAATCTATAAATAACTTTTTAAACTCTTCCACCCAAAAAAGTAATCCAGTTAAGAAATGGGCAGAAGACATGAACAGGCACTTTTTCAATAAAACATCCAGAAGGCTAACAGACACATGAAAAATGCTCAACATCACTCATCATCAGGGAAATACAAATTAAACCACAATTAAATACCACTTGCACCTGTTAGGATGGCTAAAATTAACAACACAAGAAATAATAGGTGTTGGCAAGGATGCGGAGAAAGGGGAACAGTTTTACACTGTTGGTGGGAATGAGAACTGGTGCAACCACTATGGAAAATAGGATGGGCTTCCTGAAAAAGTTAGAAATAAAACTAAGATATGACATCAATTGCACTATTAGGTATTTACCAAAAAAATACAAAAGTGCAGATTCAAAGGGTTACATGCCCCCTGATGTTTATAGCAACATTATCAACAATAGCCAAATTAGGGAAAGAACATAAAGTGTCCATCAACTGATGAATAGATAAAGAAAATGTGCATATATACAATGGAATAGCCATCAAAGAGAATTAAAGCTTGCCATTTTCAATGATAGGGATGAAGCTATAATGCTAAGCAAAATAAGTCAGTCAGAGGAAGACAAATACCATATGATTTCACTCATATGGGAATTTTATGAAAGAAATCAGATAAATATATGGGAGGGGAAAAAGACAGATGGAAGCAAACTATAGGAGACTCATTATAGAGAACAAACTAAGGGTTAATGGATGGAGGTGGTGGAGGGATGGGTTAAATTGGTGATGGGTATTAAGGAGGTCACTTGTTAGGATGAGTACTGAGTGTTATATGTAAGTGGCAAATCACTGGATTTACTCATGAGACCAAATTTACACTATATGTTAACTAACTAGAGGTTAATTAAAAATTTGGAAAATAAATAAATAAAAGTGAATTGAGGTGAATGGGTATCAGACTCTTCAGGATTGCTTTAAGCAAATTCATGGTGGATAATTATTAAGTAACCAAGGTAAAAAAGGAGTAATACTCCAAATAATCTGAAAAAGAAAGAAAAGAACTTTAGTATTCAGACTATTTCCTTGTAATGGTATTGCACCCAGATATTGGATTTATGGGGATTAGAACTTAAGATAGCAAAATTCAAAATTTATTTGAGCAATTTTCTATGCTGGTAAACACCTTAATTCAGTTAGGCATCTTGTAAATAAGGTTAATTTAATTGTCAAATTTATTATAAATAATAATAATTTCTCAAATGAGTAATTAGTATCAGGCTTTTCTCATGTGCCATTTTATTTAATTTTCAGAGTAACCTGTAATAGAGATAAAATTATTTTCTAGGTAAAGAAAATGAGACTTTAATTATTAACCTTGCAAAGCCAATACCACCAGTAAATGGCAAAGCCAGAATCAAATTTGAATCCATGTTCTTATTATTAATTATTAATACCAATGCCTCTGCTCTCTTCTATCAGCTTTTGCCATCAGTGAAGTCTGCTGCTACTCAAAAACTTAATAATGTCAGGGTGATAATCTTGAGAAATAATGAAAGATAAGGTGAGAAATAAAGAATAAAGAAAAAAATAAAGAATAAAGAATAAATAAAAATAAAATAGAATAAAGATTAAAAGAAAAATAGGATTACTAAGCACTTTTATCAAGAGCTACTTAGCATTTTTTAAAGTTATTCCACAACTAAAATAGGAGCTAGAAATAAGCAATGTGGAAGTAAGTGAATCTTGACTGAAACAGGTAAGAAGTCCTAAGTCACTCTCCTCACTGGGAATCCAAGAAAATCAATTAAAGAAAGTGGATATGATAGCAGCAACTAATTTAAAACACTAGTTTTTATGTCTCTTTGAGATGATATTTCAGTAAAGATTGTCTCAAATACATTTCATCTGTTGGAGTGAAGATTGTATTCCAAGATACTCTATTCAAAATCTCTAAGAAGATGTAACATAAGATTCATTCATCCAACAAAGGTTTATTGATCACAGCTCTGTGTATGATGCTCTGTGCTTGGTGTGACTGGATATGCAAAGATGAAAAAAATATAGTCCTTACCCTCTAGAATGGAATGCAGAATTATTGCAGGTAAAAAGTAGTTTATTATATTTACACCAAAGCAAAATGTAACTGATGTTATGAAAGAGTAAAAAAATTCAATACAGTGGGAGAAGGAAAGTAAATGGGAACTAGGGTAATCTAGGGAGGGAAACGAAACAACAGAGACTTTGGACACAGAAACAGAGGGACTTGAAGGGAGCGGGGTGGAGGGATGGGAGAGCCTGGTGGTGGGTACTGGGGACACCTAAAGCGTGGAGCACTGGGTGTGGGGAATGGGGAATGAATCTTGGAACACTGGAAAAGAAAATTTTAGTAACAATAAAAAAAAATTCAATACTATGGTAATAATCCTGAAATTTTATTTTTGTTATCCTAGGTATTTTTTAAAGATTTTATTTATTTATTTGACAGAGAGAGAGATCACAAGCAGGCAGAGAGGCAGGCAGAGAGAGAGAGGAGGAAGCAGGATCCCCGTTGAGCAGAGAGCCCAACAGGGGCCTTGATCCCAGGACCCTGAGATCATGACGTGAGCCGAAGGCAGAGGCTTTAACCCACTGAGCCACCCAGGCGCCCTAGGTATTTTTTTATTATGTTCAATTAGCCAATATATTAGTTTTTGATGTAGTGTTCAACAATTCATTAGTTACATATAACACTCATATCCTAGGCATTTTAAAGTATTTTTTGCAATCTAGTTCAACACCAGTGGAAATAATATGTAAAAGAGTAAGCCTGTAGCTCCTTCCTGGGCTACAAGGTTTGGGGTTTCTCCCCTGGTCCAGCCAGGGGAAAAAGGTGGGGTCGAGCAGGATGATGAGTGTCGCGGCCAAAAACACACCCAAGCCGGGAGGTCTGTCGAAGCAGGATCTCTTGCTGTTTGCCAGCTCTCCTGCTCTCTCCTCTAAGGCTCTCTTGCTGCTTCCTTGCAGGCCCTCTGCCTTTATCTCTCTGTCTCTCAGTCTCTCAGTCGGCTCTCAGTCTCTCTCTGTCTCATGGCTTTGTTCTCTCTTGACTGTCAAGGGTCCCAGTCTTTTATTATTCCCAAGTGAGGAAGTTGGGTGGTGCAGTTAAATCTTTAACTGCTTTTGCACCCACCCTAGAGACAGGATTAGTATTGTTACTGCAAGGTAGAGAGTGATTGCTTAAACTCACAGAAGTTGAGACCATTGAGGCAGAGGGATCAAGAAATACAGATAAGAGATACAGAGAAATGATTACCAGGAGGAGGGCTAAATGGAACTATGTCTTGAATAAGCACACCAAGGACATATTGCCCTGACCCACAGGGTAAGTGGCTTTTTGGATTCCAGGTGGGGAAAGCCCCTCTGGGCTTTCATTCACATTCACAGGTACCTCCACCAGAATTTCTGGTGGCTTGGGCATGGAGGGAAGGGTGGATCATGCACCGTCCCTGACATAAGCCCCCCAAAAAACCCTCAAATTTAAACTTGAACATAAATGGTAAAAGTTTGAGTTAGGGTGACATCACTGAATATGTGGAGTAGGGAACTCCAGGGCTCTGTCCCCTCCAAAAAATAAATACATAAACTGGAGAAAACTGCAAGAATTGCATTTTGTAGAACTGTAGAATCTATTTAAAAACTCAGAACAATGAGGGAGAATTTTAATGATGAAAAAAGCTACTGTATTCTGCAGGAGAGAACTATGACACTCAAAATTTTTGCTTACCATCCCCCACTCCCAAGTCTGGTAGTGGTCTGAAGACCGCAGCCCACATTCTCACAGAGGTTGCTACTGATAGAGGGATAAAAACAAGCTTTATATTTTTTAATTGTGGTTCTGTGTTTTGAATTTTCTGTTGCCTTCTTAATGACCATTGGAAATTCTTGACTCGGTTTCCACCAAATTGGAGCATTATCAGAACTCAGATGGTTTCCTGGTCAACTTTTGTCAAAAACATTTTAAGGCAAATATACTAGACATACAGCCTGGGCCAAGAAAAAAAACAGTTGTGACAAGCAATAACAGATCAGAAAGCCTTGCAATGAAGATGTTGGAAAACATAAGTTGTGGAGGAAAAGAGGATTTTTAAAGCCTTAGTGTATACTGATACACTGGGGTATCAAGAATGTCACATCCAAAAACAAAGGGAAAAGAAAACTCATGGACTAGGAAAAAAATATATGCAAACTATATATCTTATAAAGAGTTAATATCCAAAACAAATAAATAACACAGGCAACTGAATAGCAACAAAACAAATAACCCAATTTAAATATGGGCAAAGGACATGAATACACATTTCTCTAAAGAAGATATATGAAGGCCAACAGGATGACAAAAAGATGCTCAACATCACTAGTCATTAGGAATGCAAATCAAAACCACAATGAGATATGAGCTCATGCCTGTTAGAATACCCATCACCAAAAAGACAAGAGATACATGTGGATGTGGAGAAAAGGGAATACTTGTGCACTTTTTGTATGACTGTAAATTGGTATAGCCACTATGAAAAAATAGTGTGGATCATCCTCAAAAAATTAAAAATAGAACTACCATCTGATACAGCAATTCAACTTCTAAGAATATATTCAACTATACTTAAAAGTAATAAAAACACTAACTCAAAAAAATATCTGTACCCCATGTTCATAGCAGCATTGTTTATAATAACCAAGACATGGAAACACCTAAGTATCCATCAGTGGATGAATGGATAAAGAAGCTATAGTATATATAAAATGAAATATTACTCATCCATAAAAATACAAGAAATTTCTACCATTTGTGACAATAAAGATGACCCTTAATGTCCTTATGCTTAGAGAAATAAATCAGACAGAGAAAGACAAATACTATATTATCTCACTTATATGTGGAATCTAAAAAAAGTTTATAGGAAAAGAGATAGGACTTGTATTATCAGAGACAGGGAACAAGAATTGGAGGAAGGTAATTAAAAGATCCAAAATTCCAGTTATAAGATAAATAAGTACTAAAGATGTAATGTACAACCAGATGACTATAGATAACACTGTTGTATGCTATACGGTGAACCCTTGAAGAATGTGGGGGTTAGGAGTGCCACCCTCCTGCAGTTAAAAATCTTCATATAACATTTGACTCCCCCCAAATTTTTAATTTTAACAGCCTATTGTTGACTGGAAGCCTTACCAATAACATAAATATTATATTAACACATATTCTGTATACATGTTACATACTATATCCTTACATTAAACTAGAAAAAATAAGATATTATTTAAGAAAATCATAAGGAAAAGAAAACACATTTCTAGAATTCTACTGTATTTATCAAAAGAAAAATCCACATGCAAATGGACCTATGCTGTTCAAACCCATGTGGTTCAAGGGTCAGGTGTATAGGAAAGTTGTTAAGAGAGTAAGTCCTAAGAGCTCTCATCACAATGAAAACATTTTTTTATTCTTTCTTTTTTTATTGTATCTATATGAAAAGATGGATATTAGTCAAAACTACTGTGGTAATTCACAATATATGTAAATCAAACCATCATGTTGTATGCCTTGAAATTACACAGTAAAGTATGTTATTATTTCTCACTAAAGTTGATGTGGAGTAGAATGTGACATTCAAACCTAGGGCTGAATACCTGTTCAGAAAAAACCTCAGAAGAGCCTATGCTTTCAACTATGGCTCACTTTTGGACTTCGTGCAAACATGAAACAAATGCTAAAGCAGAGTTGTAAATATCCTGGCTAAGCACTGAAATAGTATTCCAATATAGGACCAATCTTCAAAGAATAGCAAATTATTTTTTTCATTTTCTCTTATTTTTTCTTAACTCCAGACATTTTAAAAAGTTAAAAAGAAAAAAAAAAACAGTTGACCTCTGGGGCACCTGGGTGACTCAATAGGTGAAGTGGCTGACTCTTCATTTCAGCTCAGGTTGTGATCTCAGACCTTGAGATCTCAAGATCCTGAGTTCAAGCCCTGATTTAGGTTCTGTGTTCAGCAGGGAGTCTGCTTGAGGATTTTTCTCTCTCCCTCTCCCTCTGCACTCACTCTCTCTTGCACTTTATCTAAAATAAATAAATCTCTTTTAAAAATAGCTGTCCACTAAGATAATAGAATACTAATTTCAGTGCCTAAACACAACAAAGAATACAGACTTTAAACAATGAGCTTACAATAAAACACTACATAAACAACACACCACAAGCAGCAACAACAAACCCCAGTGAAAGAGGAGAATCTGACTTCCATAATATGATTTCCAGAGTTGCCACATCATCATATTCAAAGTGCCCAGTTTTTAACAACCACAACAAAAATATATGGAACACAGAGAAACAAGAAGGTATGAACCAGTCAAAAAAATGAATAAAAATTATCTCTAAAAGGAAATCCAGGCATTGACCTCACATGAAAAAGTTTTTTAAATCAACTGTCTTCAATATACTCAAAGAACCAAATGAAACAAGAAGAATGATGTCTCACCAAATAGAAAATATCAATGAAAATATTATAAAAAGAAGCCAAATAGAAACTCTGGAACTAACAAGTATAACTGAAATAAAAAATTTACCAGAGGCGTTCAACAGCAGATTTGAGCAGGCTGAAGAAAGAACCAGAGAAGTTAGTAATAGGTCAATTGAGACTATCCAATCTAAGAGACAAAAAGAGAAAAGCATACCAAAAACAAAAACAAAAACAAAAACAAAAAAAACCCAGAACCTGTGGGATACCATAAAATATATCAATATACACATAATCAGAGTCCCAGGAGAAGAGAGAAAAGGGATTTTTTAAAATCTAAAAAAATAATGGCCAAAACACCCCAAATCTGATGAAAGATATTAATAAACACATCCAAGAAGCTCAACAAACTTCAAGTAGGACAAACACAAAGAGATCTATATATAGACACATTATAGTCAAATTGTCAAAAGACAAAGAATCATAAAAGAAGTGAAAGAAGAAATTCAATTTGTACAAGGGATGCTCAATAAGATTATCAGCAAATTTCCTTCCAGGATCTATGAAAGCTAGAAGGCAGTGACAGGACATATATAATGTACTGAAAGAAAAAAACTGTGAACCAAGAAATTTCTACCTGCAAATCCATCCTTCATAAATAATGGAAAAATGAGACACTTCTTGAAGTGCCAGGCCTGTGAAACAGGAAATAGCACATAACAAGGGACTATAGAACCTCTTATTCATAAGGACATTACACTCAAGAACAGGAGACATAATTGATTTTCCTAACAGAAACAGCCACAGGAACTTACACAAAATGAGAAAACAGAGAACTTTGTTCCAAATGAAAGAACAAGGCAAGGCAGTGGCTAGAGATCTAAGAAAAACAGGCATAAGTAACATGCCTCATGGAGTATTCAAAGTAATGGTCATAAGGATACTCACTGGACTTGAGAAAAGAGTGGAAGACATGAGTGAGACATTTAACACATAGATAAGAAATAACATAGCAGAGATAAAGGGCTCAATAAATGAAATGAGAAACACACTTGATGGAAAGAAGAGAAGGCTGGAAGAATCAGAGGAACGAAATAGTGACCTGGAAGACAGAGTAATGGAAGTAATCAAGCTGAACAAAAAAGAAAGAAAAAATTACGTGAAATGAGAATAGATGTAAGGAATTCAGTGACTACATCAAATGAAATAACATTTGTGTTATAGGACTCAGAGAAGAACAAGAAAGAGAAAAGGGAGCAGAAATTTTATTTGAAGAAATAATAGCTCAGAACTTCCCTAATCTTTGGGAAGGAAACATACATCCAGATCCAAGAAGCACAAAGAAGTCCCATCAAAATCAACAAAAACAAATGCACACCAAGACAACTGTAATTGTAATTAGATTGTCAAAATATAACAATGAAGACATAATTTTAAAAACAGGAAGACAAACGAAGACAGTGAGTTACAAAAGAAAACCCATAAGGTTAGGGGGAGATTTCTCAGCAAAAGTTTCCAAACCAGAGTGGAGTAACATGATATATTCAAAGTGCTGAATGGGGGAAAAAATGCCGCCAAAAATTCTCTATCCAGTATGGCTAAAATTCAGAATAGAAAGAGAGATAAAATTTCTCAGACAAACAAAAACTAAAGGAGCTCATGACTACTAAACCACCCCTGCAAGAAATATTGAGTGGGAAGGAGAGACCAAAAGTGACAGTATAAAGGCAGGAAACACAAGAAGAATAAAAGTGAATATTTCCATAAAAGAAATCACTTAAGAAACTCACAAAATAAAAAGATGTACTATATAATAACATATACTGAAAATCTGGGGAGAAGAGGACTAAAGAATGGTTCCAACTTGACAACTATCAATTTAATATAAAGTTCTATATGCAGAAGAGGTTATATACAAATCTAATGGTAACCATATATCAAAAGCCACTAATAAATATGCAAAGAATAAAGAGAAAAATCCAAATATATCACTAAAGAAAGTCAAAAGAGAGAAAGACAAGAAAGGATCAGAGAAAATCTTCAGAAACAACCACAAAACTAATAATAAAATAACAATAAATACATATCTATAATAATTACTTTGAATGAAATGGACTAAATACTCCAATGAAAATATATAAGGTGACAAAACTGATTAAAAAAAAAGACTTACCAATACCCTGCCTAAAAGAGAGTCATTTTAGATATACAGTCACCTGCAGATTGAAAGTGAGGGATAGAAAAACATCAATCATATAAATGGATGTCAAAAGAAGTCTGGAGTAGCAATATTTATATCACACAAAATAGACTTTAAAACAAAGACTGTAACAAAAGACAAAAAGGACAATATATAATAAAAATAGGGACAATCCAACAAGAAGATATAACAATTGCAAATATTTATGCACCCAATGTAAGAATACTGAATACATAAAACAGTTAATAACAAACATAAAGAATGAATCAATAATATTACAATATTAAGAGAAACTTTAACATCCTGCTTACATCAACTGACAGATCATCTAAACAGAAAATGAACAAGGAAATAGTGACTTTGAATGATATACTGGAACAGATGGATTTAACAGATACATTAAAAACAACCCATCCTAAAACAGAGGAATACATATTCATTTCAAGAACACATGGAACAGTCTCCAGAATGCATGACATAATAGGCCACAAAATAATTCTCAACAAACTCAAGAAAATCAAATGCATACCACACACTTTTTCATACCATAATGCTATGAAACTAGAAGTCAATCACAGGGAGAAAAATTCTGGAAAGGCCCAAAATACATGGAGGTTAAATAACATTCTACCAAAAAATGAGTGGGTCAACAGGATAAAAGATATTTTATGGGCACCTGCGTGGCTCAATGGGTTAGAGCCTCTGCCTTCAGCTCAGGTCATGATCTCAGGGTCCTGGGATCGAGACTTGCATCAGGCTCTCTGCTCGGCAGGGAGCCTGCTTCCTCCTCTCTCTCTGCCTGTCTCTCTGCCTGCCTGTGATCTCTCTCTCTGTCAAATAAATAAATAAAATATTTTTTTAAAAAGAAAGCATTTTAAAAATACATGGACACAATGAAAATGAAAATAAAACCTTCCAAATCTGTTGGGATAAAACAAAAGCTGATCTATGAAGCAAGTTCATAATAATACAGGTCTAACTCCCAAGGCAAGAAAAATCTAAAATAAACAACCTAACATCTTACTTAAAGGAGCTAGAAAAATAACAACAAACAAAATATATAACCAACAAAAGGAAGGAAATAATAAGGATTACAGCAGAAATAATTGATATAGAAACCAAAATATAATAGAACAGATCCATGAAACCAGGAGCTGATTCTTTGAAAAAAATCAATAAAATCAATGAAACTTTAGCCATAATTATCAAGGAAAAAAAGAAAAGAGCTTAAATAAATAAAATGGAAAATGTGCAGAGAAATAACAACCAACACTGCAAAAATACAAACAATTATAAGAGAATATTATGCAAAACTACAGGTCAACAAATTGGACAACCAGGAAGAAATGGATAGATTCTGAAATGCATATAAACTACTTCATCAAAATAAAAAGCTTCTGTACAGCAAAGGAAACAATCAACAAAACAAAGAGGCAACCCACAGAATGGGAGAAGATATTTGCAAATGACACTACAGACAAAGGGCTGGTACCCAAGATCTATAAAGAACTACTCAAACTAAACACCCAAAAAGAAGATGAACACATCAAAAAATGGGCAAGAGACATGAAGAGGCACTTCTCTGTAGAAGATATACAAATGGCTAACAGACGCATGAAAAAGTGTTCAGAGTCACTAGCTATCAGGGAAACTCAAATCAAAACCACTCTAAGATACCACCTTACACCAGTCAGAATGGCCAAAATTAACAAGACAGAAAACAACAAGTGTTGGAGAGGCTGCGGAGAAAGGGGAACCCTCTTACACTGTTGGTGGGAATGTAAACTGGTGCAGCCGCTTTGGAAAACAGTGTGGAGATTCCTTAAAAAA
>PITA01013633.1:0-11622 GCA_004023965.1 Spilogale gracilis | reverse complement strand
TGCCAAACTGTGGAAAGAGCCACGGTGCCCATCAACAGATGAATGGATAAAGAAGATGTGGTACATATATACAATGGAATACTATGCCTCCATTCGTCCTCCAGAAACAACGAATATCCAACTTTTGTAGCAACATGGACTGGACTGGAAGAGATTATGCTGAGTGAAATAAGCCAAGAAGAGAAAGTCAAGTATCGCATGGTTTTGCTTACTTGCGGTGCATGAGGGGTAAACTGGAGGACAGTGGGAGAAGGAAAGTAAATGGGAACTAGGGTAATCTAGGGAGGGAAACGAAACAACAGAGACTTTGGACACAGAAACAAACTGAGGGACTTGGAGGGAGGGGGGTGGAGGGACGGGAGAGCCTGGTGGTGGGTACTGGGGACACCTAAAGCATGGAGCACTGGGTGTGGGGAATGGGGAATGAATCTTGGAACACTGGAAAAAAAATTTTAGTAACAATAAAAAAAATAAATAAAATAAAATTTATATTGCAAAAAAAAATTAAAAAAGCAAGTTGCAAAACAAAAAGATAAATAAATAAAAAATAAATAAACTACCAAAACTGAAGCAGGAAAAATTAGAAAACTTGAATAGCCCAATAACCAGCAAAGAAATTGAATCAGTAAACAAAAAATTCTCAAAAAATAAAAGCCCAGGGCCAGATGGCTTCACAGGTAAGTTCCAACAAAGATTTAGAGGAATTATCATCTATTCTTATAAAACTATTCCAAAAGTAGAACAGAAAGGAAAACTTTGAAATTCAGTATATTAGGCCAGTATTACCCTGATACCAAAACAAGACAATGGCTCTGCTACAAAAGAGATCTAGAGGTCAATATCCCTGATGAACATGGATGCAAAAATTAGCAATAAAATACTAGGAGAACAGATTCCAACTTCACATTAAAAAAGTATTCACTACAATCAAGTGGGATTTATTCCTGGGTTGCCAGGGTGGACCCAATATTCACAAATCAACCAAAATGATGCATCACAACAGTAAGAGAAAGGATAAAAAAATATATAATCATTTCAATAGATGGACAAAAAAGAATTGACAAAGTACATATATTCATGACAAAAACTCTTAACAGGGGTGCCTGGGTGGCTCAGTCGTTGAGCATCTGCCTTCGGCTCAGGTCATGATTCCAGAGTCCTGGCATCAAGACCTGCATCAGGCTCCCTTCTCAGCATGAAGCCTGTTTCTCTCTTTCCTACTTCCCCTGCTTGTGTTCCCTCTCTCACTGTGTCTGTCTCTGTCAAATAAGTAAAATCTTAAAAAAAAAAACTCTTAACAATGTAAGTTGAGCGGGAACATACCTCAGCATAATAAAGGCCATATATAAAAATCCACAGCTAATATCATCCACAATAGAGAAAACTGAGAGATTTTCCTTTATGATCAGAAACAAGATTGGAATATCCACACTCACCACTGTTATTTAAGATAGTACTGGAAGATTGAAAGTGAGGGGGAAGAGAACAATTTACCATGCAAATAGACATCAAAAGAAAGCTGGAGTAGCAATCATTGTATCAGACAAACTGGATTTTAAAACAAAGACTGTAATAAGATATGAAGAAGGCCACTATATCATAATAAAAAAGGTCTATCCAACAAGAAGTTCTAAAAATTGTAAATATTTATGCCCCTAACCTGGGAACAGCCAATTATATAAACCACTTAAAAGTAAAATTAAAGATTCATTGATAATAATACAATAATAGTAGGTGACTTTAACACCTTACTCACAGAAGTGGACAGATCATCTAAGCGGATCAAGGAAACAATGGCATTGAATGACACACTGGACTAGAGGGACATAACATATATATTCAGAGCATTCCACCCTAAAGCAGCAGAATACACAGAAAACATTCTCCAGGATAGATCACATACTGGGTCACAAATCAGCCCTCAACTGATACAAAAAGTTTGATATTCCATGCATATTTTCAAACCAAAATGCCTTAAAACTTGAAGTTAACTACTAGGAAAAAATGTAAGGACCAAAAATACATGGAGGTTAAAAAAATCCTACTCAAGAATGAATGGGTCAACCAGAAAATTAAAGAACTTAAAAAATATATGGAAGTAAATAAAACTGAAAACAGGAAAGTGCAGAACCTTTGGGATGCAGCAAAGTTGGTCATAAGAGGGAATTATATAGCAATACAAGCCTTTCTCAAGAAACAAGAAAAGTCTCAAATACACAACCTAACATTACACCCAAAGGAGCTAGAAAAAGAACAGAAAATAAAGCCTAAATCCAGCAGGAGAAGAGAAATAATAAATATTAGAGCAGAAATCAATAAGAGAAATAAAAAAAAAACAGTAGAATAGATCAATGAAACTAGGAGCTGGTTCTTTGAAAGAATTTAAAAAATTGATAAACCTCTAGCCAGACTAACCAAAAAGAAAAGAGAAAGGACCCAAAAAATAAAAGCATAAATGAAAGAGGAGAGATCACAACCAACACCAAAGAGATACAGATAATTACAAGAGAATATTATGAGCAATTATATGCCAACAAAATTAGGCAATCTGGAAGAAATGGATGCATTAATAGAAACACATAAGCTGCCAAAATAGGAAGAAATAGAAAACCTGAACAGACCCCATGACCAGCAAAGAAATTGAATCAGTCTTCAAAAATCTCCCAACAAACAAAGTTCAGGGTCAAATGGCTTCCCAGCACAATTCTATCAAACATTCAAAGAATTAGTTCCCACTCTTCTGAAACTGTTTCAAAATGTAGAAATGGAAGGTAAACTTGCAAACTCATTCTATGAGGCCAGCATTACCTTGATCTCAAAACCAAAGACACACTAAAAAAGAGAATGAAAGATCAACAT
Organism: Spilogale gracilis; assembly: GCA_004023965.1. NCBI lineage: Eukaryota > Metazoa > Chordata > Mammalia > Carnivora > Mephitidae > Spilogale > Spilogale gracilis. The sequence continues at coordinate 8,763 of PITA01013633.1, read as the reverse complement.
GCCTGGTGAAGATGGATGCAAAATTTCTCACCAAGACACTAGCTAATTGGATCCAAAAGTACATTAAAAGGATTATTCAGCACAACCAAGTCGGATTTATTCCTGGGATGCAAGGGTGGTTCAACATCTACAAATCAATCAAAGTCATAAAACACATTAATAAAAGAAAGGACAAGAACCATATGATACACTCAATAGATGCAGAAAACAAGGCATTTAAGAAAATACAGCATCTATACTTGATAAAAGCTCTCTGCCCTGTAGGGACAGAGAGAATACATCTCAATATCATAAAAGCCATATATGAAAAACCCACAGTGAATATCATCCTCAAAGGAGAAAAAATGAGAAGGATGTCCACTTCTACTACTGTTGTTCAAAATAGTACTAGAAGTCCTAGTCTCAGCAATAAAACAACAAAATTTAAAAAAAGCCATCCAATTCAGTGTATAAAACGTAAATTTTCACTCTTTGGAGATGATATGACACTTTATGTAGAAAACCCAAAAGACTCACCAAAAATTTGCTACCACTAACACAGGAATACCAGTAAAGTCACAGGATATAAAATCAATGCATAGAAGTCAGTTGCATTTCTATACACTAACAATGTGACTGAAGAAAGAGAAATTAAGGAATCATTCCCATTTATAATTGTACCAAAAACCATAAGATACCTAAGAAGAAACCTACCAAAGAAGCAAAGAATTTGTACTCAGAAAACTATAGCATACTCATGAAAGAAATTGGGGAAGACACAAAGAAATGGAAAAACCTTCCATGCTCATGGATTGGAAGAACAAATATTGTGAAAATGTCTACACTACCCAAAACAATCTACACATTCAATGCAATCCCTATCAAAAACCATCAGCATTTTTCACAGAGGTGGAATAAACAACCTTAAAATTTGTATGGAACCAGAAAAGACCCCAAATACCAAAGTAATGTTGAAAAAAAACCCAAAGCTTGTGGCATCACAATTCCATATTTCAACCTCTTTTACAAAGTTGTAATCATCAAGACAGTATGGTACTGGCACAAAAATAGACACATAAATCAGTGGAACAGAAATGGACCCTCAACTCTCTTGTCAAGTAATCGCTGACAAAGCAGAAAAGAATATTGAATGGAAAAAAAAACAACAGTCTTTTCAACAAATGGTCTTGGGAAAATTGTACAGCCACATGTGGAAGAATAAAACTAAACTACCATAAGTGTATGGTCTTCTACCATACACAAAAATAAGCTCAAAATGGATGAAATACCAAAATGTGAGACAGAAATCCACCAAAATTCTAGAGGGGAATGCACGCAGCAACCTCTTTGACCTTGGCCATAGCAACTTCTTGCTAGACATGACTCCAAAGGCAAAAGAAACAAAGTCAAAAATGAACTTTTGGGACTTCATCAAGGTAAAAAGCTTTTGCACAGCAAAGGAAATAGCCACCAAAACTGAAAGGCAACCTAAAGAATGGGAGAAGGTATTTGCAAATATCTTATCAAATAAGGGGCTGGTACCCAAAATATATAAAGAACTTATTAAACTCAACACACAAGCACACACACACACACACACACACACACACACACACACACAATCCAGTAAAGAAATGGGCAGAAGATGTAAACAGACATTTCTCCAAAGAAAACATAAAAATGGCCAACAGGCACATGAAAAAAAGGCTCAAGATCACTCAGGGAAATACAAATCAAAACCACAATGAGATTCAACCTCACACCCATCAGAACAGCTAAAATTAACAAGTCAGTAAATAACAGATGTTAGGAGGTAGAGAAAGGAGAAGCCTCTTGTGCTGTTGGTGGGAATACAAACTGGTAAAGCCATTCTGTAAAACATATGGAGATGTCTCAAAAAATTAAAAATAGAGTTACCCTATGACCCAGCCATTGCCCTACTCAGTATTTACCCAAAGGATACAAACAGTGATTCAGAGGAACACATACACCTCAATGTTTATAGCAGCAATGTTCGCAAATAGCCAAACATGAATACAACCCAGCTATCCATTGACAGAAGAATGGATAAAGAAGATATGTTGTATATATTTACACAGTGAAATATTACTCCACTGCCAAAAAGAATGAAACATTGCCACTTGCAACAACATGGATGTAACTAGAGGGTATTATGCTAAGTGAAATAAGTCAGTCAGAGAAAGACAAATACTGTATGATTTCACTGATGTGTGGAATTTAAGAAACAAAACAGATGATCATAGAAGAAGGAAAGGAAAATAAAATATGAGAAAAACTGAGATGGAAGCAAACCATAGGAGACTCTTAACTATAAAGAACAAAGTGAAGGTTGCTGAAGGGGATGTGGATGGGGGGATGGGGTAACTGAGTGATGGGCATTAAGGAAGTCACTTGAAGTAATGAGCATGGAATGTTATACGCAACTAATGAATCACTAAATTCTACCTCTGAAACTAATAATACAGTATGTGTTTATTAAATTGAGTTTAAATTTTAGTAAGTGAAAAAATTGTGACACTATCAACATAAGTGGTAACATCGATAAGGGTTCAGTTTTATATACTATTAAACCTAAACTGGAATTAATTAAACCTTTTTTATAAAGTTAAGGTGTCCTCTTTTTGTGCCCAGCACAGCCATGGCCCATGGTCCTAAGAAGCATCTGAAGCATGTAGCAACTCCAAAGTATGTACGTTGGATAAACTGACTGCTGTGTTTGTCCCTCGTCCATCTGCTGGTCCCCATAAGCTGAAAGAATGTCTCTCTCTCATCATTTTTCCTAAGGAACAATTTAAGTATGCCTTCATGGAAGATGAAGTAAAGATCTGTTTGCAGTATTTTATCAAGAGATTAATGGCAGGGTCAGAATTGATATAACCCACACTGGTAGTTTTACAAATGTCATCAGCATTGACAAGACTAGGGAGAATTCCCACCTCATCACACCAAGGGTCACTTTGCAGTTCATTATATTATACACTTGAGGAGACAAAGTATAAGTTGTACAAAGTGAGAAAGATCTTTCTGGGGACAAAAGGAATCCCTTATCTGGTGACCCATAATGTTCATACCGTCTGCTATCCTGATCCCCTCTTCAAGGTTAATGATACTGTTCAGATTGATTTGAAGAGTGTAAAGATTACTGACTCAACTTTGACACTGGTAATCTCGGTATCACCATACAGTGACTAGAGATGCTAATCTGGGAAGAATTGGTGTGATCACCAACAGAAACATGATCTGGTCCTTTTGTTGCAGTTCATGTGAAAAATACCAATGGCAACAGATTTGCCACCTGGCTCTCCAATATTTTTGTTACTGGCAAAGGCAAAAAAACATGGATTTTTCATCTCCATGGAATAGATATCCACCTCATCATTGCTGAACAGACAGCCAAGAAACTTATGGCCAAACTGAGCAATGGGTAAAATGGTCTCTAGGTGACATGATTGGAAGTCTTTACACTTAATTAAAGATAAAGCAGCTAACTGAACATAATTAATAATAATAATAATAATAATAATAATAATATAATGCAGCGCACAATACAAAAATAAAGTTGTTAATTGTAATCCCTTGGGGCAACCATGAAAAAAAAAGTTTAAGATATACAGAAAAAGAAAGAGGCAGTAATAAAACTGCTACACACAAAAAAATCATAAAACAAGGTTATAATGAAAATTGAAAAACATAAAAGGTATGGTGTAGAAAACAAATAACAAATGACAGAAGTAAATCCTTACTTATTAGTAATTACTTTAAATGTAATGGATTAAAGGCTCCAATTAAAAGTCACAGATTGGTAGAATTTATTTTTAAAAATGATTCAAATATATGTTTACAAGAGTTTCACCTTAGATCCAAAGATACACATTGTTTGAAAAAGAAAGGATGGAAAAAATATTTTCAAATTGCAAATAGTATCAAAAAGAGATCTGGTGTTGCTATGCTAATATCAAACAATATAGACTTTAAGTAAAAAATTGTTATGAGATGAAGAAAGATATTATAGATTGATAATGAGTTCAATCTATCAAGGAGATGGATCAATTATAAATATATTTACACCTAAAAAGAGACATAAAATATATGAAGCAAAAAACGACAGAATTGTAGAAACAGATAGTTCTATAATAATAGGAAACTTTGATACCCGACTTTCATTAATGAAAAGATCAGCTCAACAGAAGAGAAATAATGAAACAAATTACTTGAACAACACTCTAGACCAACTTGGCCTAATAGAGATATAGAGAACACTCCTCCTACCAACACTGAAATACACGTTTTCCTCAAGTACACATGGAAAATTCTCTAGAATAGACCATGTAAGGCTGCAAAAACAAGTCTCAATGAATTTTAAAATACTGAAATCATATGAAATATCTTATTTTACCACGATGGAATGAAACTAGAAATCAATAACAGTAGGAAAATTGGAATATTCATAAATAAAATGTAAATTAAATATCACACCCTTAAACAACCAAGGTCCTAAGAAGAAATTACAATCAAAATCAGAAAATAATTTGACATGAATGAAAATTAAAACACAACATACCAAAATGATAACTGTGTTTTCAGGAATTTTTAACAATAATATCTATATAAAAATGAAGATCCCGGGACACCTGGGTGGCTCAGTTGGTTAAGCAATTGCCTTTGGCTCAGGTCATGATCCCAGAGACCCAGGATTGAGCCCCACATCGGGCTCCCTGCTTGGCTGGAAGACTGATTCTCCCTCTCTCACTCCCCCTGCTTGTGTTCCCTCTCTGGCTGTTTCTCTCTGTCAAAGAAATAAAACCTTTAAAAAATTTTTTGATTAATAAATAAATAAAAATGAAGATCCCAAATCAATAATCTAACCTTATATCTTAAGTAGGTAGAAAAAAGAACAGAAAGCCACATCCAAAGCCAACAGAAAGAAGGAAATAATAGAGATTAAAACAAAAATAAATGAAATAAAGAATAGAAAAGTGAAAAACAACAAAAGAAAGCTTTCATTTTCTGAAGAGTAACACAATGACAAAAATTTATAGGTTGACCAAAAAAATATAATACTCAAATTATTAAAATCAAGAATAAAAGAGGGGGCATTACTACAGACCTTACAGAAATACAAAGGATTATAAGAAAATATTTTGAACAATCATATGCCAAAAAATTAGATAACCCAGATGAAATGGACAAATTCCTAGAAACGCACGAACTACTAAAACTGACTCAAGAATCAATAGAAACTCTAGACAAGCCTGTAACAAGAAGAGAGACAGAATCAGTCATTAACAAATTCCAAATAAATCACATCACCAGATGGATTCATTGGATAATTCTACCTCACAGTTATAGGGAAATTAAAACCCATCCTTCTCAAACTCTTCCAAATAATAGAGGAGGAAGGAACATTTAACATATCCTATGAGGTAAGCATTACTCTGATACTAAAGCCAAATAAATAACCATAAGAAAAGAAAACTACAATTATCCCTTACAAATACAGATGTAAAAATCCTAACAAAATACTAGCAAACAGTCTCCAGAAGCATATTGAGGCTGTACATCATGTTCAATTAGTATATCCCAGAAAAGCAAGGATGATTCAATATACATAAGTTACCGTAATACCCCACATTGATAGAATTTATGGAAAAATAACACATAATCATTTAAACTGATGCAGAAAAAACATTTGACAAGATACAATACACATTAATTATAAAGACGCACAATAAAATAGGATTAGAAGGGAACTTCTTCAACATGATAAGTGGCATTTATGAAAAACAAATAGCTAATATTTTCTCAATGCTGAAAGACTGAAAGCTTTCCCCTTAAGGGAAGAAACAAGATAAGGATATCCACTTTTGCTGTTCTATTCAATGTTTTATTAGAAGTTCTAGCCAAGGCAATTAGGTAAGAAAAAATAAAAACTTGGGTGGCTCAGTCAGTTAAGGGTCTGACTTCAGCTCAGGTCATGATCCCTAGGTCCTGGGATCGAGTCACATATCAGACTCCCTGCTCAGTGCAGAGCCTGCTTCACCTTCTGCCTGCCCCTCCCTCTGCTTGTGCTCTGTCTCTGTCTCCCTCTGCAAATGAATCAATAAAATCTTAAAAAAGAAAGAAAGAAAGAAGAAGAAAGAAAAAAAGAGAAAGAAAGAATAAAACGCAACCAAATTAGAAAGAATAAAATTATCTCTATTCACAGATGACATAATCTTATATATAAAAATCCTTTAAAATCCATGAAAAAATACTCCGCTAATAATAAATGAATTCAGCAAATTTGCAGGATACAGTAACAACACCAAAAAATCAGTATATTTTTATACATTAGCAACAAATAATTCAAGGAAATTAAGATGACAACAACATGTACAATAGCATCATAAAGAATTACAAATTTAAGAATAAATTTAAGGGTGCCTGTGTGGCTCAATGAGTTAAAGTCTCTGCCTTCAGCTCAGGTCATGATCTCAGGGTCCTGGGATCAAGGCCCACATTGGGCTCTCTGCTCCACACGGAGCCTGCTTCCACCTCTCTCTCTGCCTACTTGTGATCTCTCTCTCTGTCAAATAAATAAATATTGACATTGACAATCTGAATAGACCTATATCTAGTAATGAGATTGAAGCAGTGATCAAAAACCTCCCCAAAAACAAGAGTCCAGGCCCAGACAGATTCCCTGGGGAATTCTACCAAACATTCAAGGAAGAAATAACACCTATTCTCCTGAAGCTCTTTCAAAAAATAGAAACGGAAGGAAAACTTCCACACTCTTTCTATGAAGCCAGCATCACACCAATCCCCAAACCAGACAAAGACCCCATCAAAAAGGAGAACTTCAGACCAATATTGCTGATGAATACAGATGCCAAGATTCTCAACAAGATCCTTGCTAACAGGATCCAACAATACATTAAAAAGATTATCCACCATGACCAGGTGGGTTTTATCCCAGGGACGCAAGGGTGGTTCAACACTCGCAAAACAATCAACATGATAGAACAAATCAATAAGAGAAGAGAGAAGAACCACATGGTACTCTCAATTGATGCAGAAAAGGTATTTGACAAAATAACACATCTGTTCCTGATCAAAACTCTTCAAAGTATAGGGATAGAGGGAATATTCCTCAACCTCATAAAATCTATCTCCGAAAAACCCACGGTGAATATCATCCTCAATGGGGAAAAACTGACAGCCTTTCCTCTGAGATCAGGAACAAGGCAAGGATGCCCACTCTCACCACTACTGTTCAACATAGTGTTAGAAGTCCTAGCAACAGCAATCAGACAACAGAAAGAAATAAAAGGTATCCAGCTTGGCAAAGAGGAAGTCAAACTCTCGCTCTTTGCAGACGACATGATACTATATGTGGAAAACCCAAAAGACTCTACCCCCAAACTACTAGATCTCATACAACAATTTGGTAATATGGCAGGATACAAAATCAATGCACAGAAGTCAGTTGCATTCTTATACACTAAAAACAAAAAAATAGAAAAGGAAATCAGAGAATCGATTCCATTTACTATAGCACCAAAAACTATAAGATACTTAGGAATAAACCTAACCAAAGAAGTCAAGGATCTGTACTCAAGGAACTACAGAACACTCATGAAAGAAATTGAAGAAGACACAAAAAGATGGAAGAGCATTCCATGCTCATGGATCAGAAGAATAAACATTGTCAAAATGTCTGTCCTGCCCAGAGCAATCTACACTTTCAATGCCATTCCGATCAAAATTCCACCAACATTCTTCAAAACGTTGCAACTCACAATCCTAAAATTTATATGGAACCAAAAAAGACCCCAAATCACTAAGGAATTGCTGAAAAAGAAAAGCAAAGCTGGGGGCATTTCATTACCTGATTTCAGGCTTTATTACAAAGCTGTGATTACCAAGACAGCATGGTACTGGCACAAAAACAGAGAAATAGACCAATGGAACAGAGTGGAGAGCCCACATATGGACCCACAAATCTATGGGTAAATCATATTTGACAAAGCAGGAAAAAATATCCAGTGGAAAAAAGACAGTCTCTTCAATAAATGGTGCTGGGAAAATTGGACCGCTACATATAGAAGAATGAAACTAGACCATCCTCTTATACCACACACAAAGGCAAACTCGAAATGGATGAAAGACCTCAACGTGAGGCAGGAATCCATCAAAATCCTGGAAGAGAACATAGGCAGTAACCTTTTTGACATCGGCCACAGCAACTTCTTTCAAGACACGTCTCCAAAGGCAAAGGAGACAAAAGCGAAAATGAACTTCTGGGACTTCATTAAAATAAAAAGCTTCTGTACAGCAAAGGAAACAATCAACAAAACAAAGAGGCAACCCACAGAATGGGAGAAGATATTTGCAAATGGCACTACAGACAAAGGGCTGGTACCCAAGATCTATAAAGAACTACTCAAACTCAACACCCAAAAAGAAGATGAACACATCAAAAAATGGGCAAGAGACATGAAGAGGCACTTCTCTGTAGAAGATATACAAACGGCTAACAGACACATGAAAAAGTGTTCAGAGTCACTAGCTATCAGGGAAACTCAAATCAAAACCACTCTAAGATACCACCTTACACCAGTCAGAATGGCCAAAATTAACAAGTCAGGAAACAACAAGTGTTGGAGAGGCTGCGGAGAAAGGGGAACCCTCTTACACTGTTGGTGGGAATGTAAACTGGTGCAGCCGCTTTGGAAAACAGTGTGGAGATTCCTTAAAAAATTAAAGATAGAGCTACCCTAT
>PITA01013632.1:0-56797 GCA_004023965.1 Spilogale gracilis | reverse complement strand
CGGGGGGGCATGAGGACAGGGCACAGGTGAGCACGGATGGGTGTGGGGCTCTCCCGACATGACACAGGTGAGTAAGCTCACATTTCTCAATCCTATTTCCCAGGACCCTCCATTTACAGAACCGAGTAAGAGAACTGCCTGATACGTGCACAGAATCATGCTGGGGGCCTAGTAGATCTCACAATTCCTAGAACCTGACTGCATTTAAAATAGACGTTTTTGGCAGGCTGAGCACTGAGGGAACTCGTGCAAAAAACATTTATTCAACCGCACGTTCTTGATAAAGAACAAACGCACAAAAAGCAGGCCACCTAAGTCAGGTTGCCAATGTGTACGAGTTCCTACAGAAGCGAGGACAACTTTGGGAAAAAAGTCCACCGAATTATCTCGAAAAAACAAGGACCGCTAGAGAATAAAACCAGTCTGACACGCTGCTGGCAGAAACGACCCCTTTCTCTCACAAACCACTCCAGTTTTCAGAAGGCTTCCCAGGATTCTCTGCAAACGTTTCAGAATTTCCTACAAGCCTCCCCCTCCTTTCCATCCTTCCTTCTGCTCTAATGATCAAGACTTCGGGGTCACTGCCTTGCAGACTGGGGAGTGCCCTGGAACCTGTGAAACAGGATCGTCCCACGTTTCATCTTACGACGTCCACTCTCTCCTCCCCGCACGCCACACGGACCCAGCGAAGCAGACGCGGAACCGTGAGCACTTCTCCACACTCACAGAGCCGGAGACCAAGACAGTGTCCGCTGAGACAGCATGCCCGCCTTCCAGCAGTGCTCTGTGGGGCCCACGCACGTCTCCTGCCACCGGGACAATGGCGCTTTCGGACCCTCTCTGGGCATGTCGCAGAAGGGGACACAGGTGGTGACGGCATCGTCCGACACCTGGTGTCAGGGGCACACTCCGTCTAGGGCACCCCTGTGGCCTTGCGCGAAGCTGCTCAGAGACCCCCCGCGGCCTCTGTGCCACCGACTGACCGCATCTGGCAGCCAGGGGCATGGCACTGTCTCTCCAGCCTCGGCTGCTTGTCGTGGCTCCGGGGACCTTTCCTGCTCGAGACAGAACTGCAGATAAGAGGGACCCCGTTGTCCCAGGGTTCATTCCCACCACTGAGCCTTTGACAAAACAAAAACCCACCAATGTGGCCTAAAACCCTGCAGTGGTGTGACACCAAGGTCCTGCGAGGAACTGCCGGCCACGGTCTAGGCAGGCGGTCATCAAGGGTCTCCCGCTGGGCAGTGCAGGCCACCAGCAGCCCCGGCCCCACCCACCCCAGGCCGGGGGTGAGGACTCGCCCGTCGGCCCCGCCGGTGGCTCGCAGCCGGGCTTTGCCGATGCCCCGACGCGTCACTCAAGGCCGCTGCGCGTCTCTCGGCGGAGGCGTCCCTGGGAAACCAAGGGCGGTGCGTGAGCGCGGTGCGCGCCCTGCCCCCGGCGCCCTGCCCCCGGCGCCCTGCCCCCCCCGCGTCTCACCTCTTTGTCCATACTCTCTAAGTCCTCCTTACACAGCGTGTAAAGCGGCATCGTCTCTGACATGCTGGGCTGTCGCTTCCGTCCGCTGGGGCCGGGCTGCTCTCCGGGTCGGCTATCCGGCAGCTCCTGAGCAAGCATCTGCCGCGGCGGCTGAACCACTCTGAAATGAACGTCACAGGTCCCACGTGAGGAAGGTCACTTGGAAGGACTCCTGACTCTCGGAGCAGGTGCGCTGCGTGCACACACACGCACACCACACGCACACACAGCACCTGCTTGGGCTATCTCAAGCGGACGCCCTAAACCCGAGCGACGCCACGTCCGGCTGGAAGCCAACACCTACCTTCCTCCACCGACACAGCCCTGTGATTGGCCTCCCACGTCTCAGAACCAAGGGCAAAACATGAAGAGCTAACAAACAATTTCCTAGAAACCAGCAGGACACGTTATTTATCCTTAAACTCCATCAAGTAAGCGGCAGGACTTTTCAAACAAACCCGACAGGCTATTTCTCCCCTGCTCTCCAGAACAAAAGGAAGGAGCGGCACTAGGGATCCCCCCGAGGGCGTGGCAGCTCTGTTAAAGGGTCCAGTGCTAACACAAAGCCCAGCAGCACGGCAGGGACGCTCCTCCCTGGGGTCTGTCCCAGGCTGGACACAGGGGGTGTCTCCACGTCAGGCCCCGAAGCACACGTTCTCGCGCGTCACGACCTTGAGAGAGAGGAGCGGCTCAAGTGTGCTCAGTGGGTCCGCCCCGAGTGGCTGTTTCTAGCAGCAGCTGGCAGGCCTCGGAGCCTGCACGGGATGCCTCGGGCCCCACGGCCACCCCCGGCCACACATGCTCCCCACTCCCTGAGACACTGATGCTGATGCGGTAAAACCTCATGATTGCGAGGAAAAACAGGGGTGCACCGTCCGAACCCTGTAAGAGAAGAGAAGCAACTGGGGAGGCAGCTGGCGCCCTCTAGCGGACCCGGGGCTTCTCCCGTGAACACGGAGCGCCGCCCCACCGGGCCACCCTCTGGGTCCTCAGGCTTTGGGACACGTGCGTGTGGCCCCGCCAGTGCGGCCCGCACGACAGCGTCTACACGGGCCCTCCGCCCACACAGCTGTACACCGCCACACGGGCTGCCTGGCGGCCCAAACACGGGAAGACAGAAGAGTGTCTGAAAAACAAGTATGTTTCAGTCTCCCCTTCAAAACAACGATTTCAGTTTTAACCAAAATCTGAAATGTGCCAGGAGGGCAGGGCACATGGGCCGGTCAAGCCGCTGCTGCAGCCTCCGGCCCTCGCAGGTGGGCCCGTTTCCCGGGCGCTGGCGGCAGAATGTCATCCTAGGTCTCCAGCAGGGCAGCCCCAGCAGGTGGCACAGAGGCAGAGGAGAAGCACCATCCTCAGCGAGAAAGCCCCCAAAATGCAAACCACTCTTCTTACATTTCTGATTTCGTTCAAGATGTGATCCTGGGTTAACACGTAATGGCTTCCTGCTATTCTGAACCGCGTGAGTGAGTGTCCCCCAGATAGGTCAGTCCCTGTGTCTGATGTGCTCAGCTCTGGGGGGACGAAACCCTCAGGACCCTGTTCCTGACACCAGGCAGCCCGCACAGCTCCCCCAGACGGGACCACATATACAGGAGAAAATAAAACACAAAGGGTTTGTTATCTATTCTGAGCCACAAGCTGACCTCCAGTCCGAGGCAGGCAGGTGGGCCTCTGACACCCTTCTGGGAGCTCAACCCGAGACCTGGGCCTCCAGGGGACACAGAGGACGGATGGCGGAGGAGGGCCAGGAGCCGGCCACGTGAAATACCAACAGGCAGACACAAAGCCCCAAGAGCAGGGTGCTCTCTGCAGAAGCAGCTCGGAGAGAGGCCGCCTCATAGGACAGGAACGCCTGAGACGGCATGCCCCACCGCGGGCCACCACCACAAGCCGTGGCCCCTGCCAAGAGTCCCCCGGAAGGCTGAGTGGGGAGCCAGGACCCTTCCTCCCAGCCAGTCTGTAAAGAACACCGGCAATCTGCAGGCCAGTGCAGACCACGGCAGGCAGGGGCCGGGCTAAGAAGCCCTCCCCGAAGTCAATGAGGCCCCAGTGCAGGCCACAAGGCGTCAGAGTCAGACGTTCACCTTCACCCAGCGATAACGGTGGCGATCGCGGGGGGCAAGCAGAGCCCCCACGGCCCAGCGGCAGCAATCTCCCCGCGTGGGTGCCGACGGAGGCCGGCGCAGGCTGGGGCTTCTCCCCGCTGGCCCGGGTGAGGCGGTCCGTCCGGTGCTGCGGGCCAGCGCCAGGCAGAGGCGGCCAAGCTCAAGGTCTGAATAAGGTCGTGATGTGAAGCCGTCCGGGCTGCCCTAGAAAGTCACTCGTCCCACTGAGAAGCAGGAGGGTCTCTAGCTGGGCGAGCGTCCGCTCGGAGATGGCGCCGCCGCCAGCGCGGCCCCACACCGGGGTTAGGGCATCACGGCAAATGGTGCCTCCACGAGAACCACAGGCACCGAAGAGCAAGTGAGAAGGCCCGGCAAAGCCGCAGCGGGCTCAGTGTCGAGCAGAAGCTTGGGAACGGAAGGGAACAAGGCAGCAGCCGCAATTTTTAAAAATGCAAGAATACGGGGTGCCTGGATGGCTCAGTTGGTTAGGCGACTGCCTTCGGCTCAGGTCATGATCCCGGAGACCCGGTTCAAGTCCCACATCAGACTCCCTGCTCGGCGGGAGGCCTGCTTCTCCCTCTCTCACTCCCCCTGCTTGTGTTTCTCTCTGTCAAATAAATAAAATTTTTTTTAAAAAAAAGGCAGGAATAGGGTCAGCTTTACAAGGATGGGGACAGAAACCACAGAAACCAATGACCCTGAGGAGTAACGGAACAGCGAGAAAACAGACCACTGAGAACATGCGAGAAGACAATGAGACCCAGTGTTTGCATCCGTGATCACAGGAGGAGGAGAAACATGGCAGAGCCGGAAACATCTTCGAAGAACTAGGGCTGGAAACACCCTAAATTTGGTGAAAGACATTAAACTTTCTGACTCAAAAAGCTGAGTGAATCCAAAAAGGATAATCCCCCAAATCCACGTTAGGGTACATCCTCATCACAACTATTATCAAAACAAGGAAAAAACTCTTGAAATCAGCAAGAGGAATAGAATTCATGTGACAGACCAAAGAAAAAAAGCAGGTGGGCGCCTGGGGGGCCCAGTGGGTTAAAAGCCTCTGCCTTCGGCTCAGGTCATGATCAATGCCCGCGTCGGGCTCTTGGCTCAGCGGGAGCCTGCTTCCTCCTCTCTCCCTCTCTCTGCCTGCCTCTCTGCCCACTTGTGATCTCTCTGTGTGTCAAATAAATAAATAAATAAAATAATCTTAAAAAAAAAAAAAAGCAGGCAATCCTATTACTACAGATAAGGCACCTCAAAAATTTCACACCCATTCAGGATGAAAACCCACAGAAACTTGGGGAGAAGGAGGAACGCCAGCTTGTAAAGAGCAGCTACAGAAAACCTTGAGCCGACATCATACTTAAAGGTGAAAAACGGAGTGTTTACACCTTAAGGTCCAGCAACGGCCAGAACGCACGCAGACGACGGGAGCAGGTGGGAATGCAGAGGTGACGTGCGCAGAGGAGCCCCGACGCCCACCGGCCCCGACGTGAAGGACGGGGGGCGCCTTTCCAGCTCACGGTGCGGGAACACGGCCGACCCGCGACCCGGAACCTCATGGCCTAGAATATGAGGCGTAGAAGCTAGGAAACTTCTAGAACGAGCCATGAGAGAAAACCTTTCAGATCTAGGACCACACGGAGAGTTCACTGACTTGAGAGCAAACGTGTCATTCATGGAAAGGAAACTAATACACAGAACCTGAGTCACCAAAATGAAATCCCTCCACTTCAGCCAACGCTGTGAAGATGAAACAGTCCCGAGAGAAAACACCGTCCGGCCACGCCAGCCACAGAGGACCCGTCCCTCAAGCACACCAGTCGGACTCAACCTCAGCAGTCACGCCAGCGTCCCGGGGGCAAGCGGGCACCGTCCAGGGCGCAGTCAGGCTGCGGAGAGGGGCCGCCGGGAGTGAGACGAGGTGCTGCTCCCCCAGAGGAAGACCACGCCAGCGCCCGGACACAAAGGTTCGGAGCAGGCCCGCCTCGGCGGGGTCCTCTCTGCCGTGGGAGGAGAGAGCGTGTGAGCACATGTGGGCCACGCAGCAACGGTGCAGCTGGCCACGGGCCGAGAGCCTGTGCAGGTGGCACTCCCAGGCGGACCGAGGGCGGGCAAGGGGCGGGTCAGCGGGCTTGGGGAGGTCACGGAGGCAGCAGGAGGCAGGTGGGCATCGGGGCCCCGGGGCTGCTGGCAGTGAGGCTGGGCTGCAGGTGTGTGAGATGCTACCGCGGCCGACCTGGGGGAAGGAGACCCGGGATCTCTCTCTCCCTACAACCCACCTGTGGGCCCACAGTGACTTCAAAACTTTTTTCTTTTTTTAAAGATTTTATTTATTTATTTGACAGAGAGATCATAAGCAGGCAGAGAGAGAGGGGGAAGCAGGCTCCCTGCTGAGCAGAGAACCCGACGCGGCCTCGATCCCAGGACCCTGAGATCATGACCTGAGCCGAAGGCAGAGGCTTTAACCCACTGAGCCACCCAGGCGCCCAAAACAAAACTTTTAATAAACCCCCCCCCACCAATTTTCACAACTAAGAGCACATAATAATGATGGGTTGAAAAAAAAAGAATTCATAATTTCGGACCCCATCCTTGCAGGGGAGTAAGTTTAGACAGACTGTGGTGAGCCCCTGTGCTCCTCTGTGGGCCTGGCTGCTTTAACCCCCACCCCACCCCTCAAACCAGAACTCTCTCCTTCCCCTCCAGGCACGTCCTCCCGGGGTCACGGCACGGGGAAGCGCTTCGACCCCGCCTTAGGAGACGGGGACAGAACCCGGCACCATGCAAGCAGCAGGACAGCCCTAAGGAGCTCTGACCTCCTCGAGCCCGAGGTGAGCCAGCACCGCAGCCCAGAACCAAAACCATCAAAGCAAGGAGGGCACTCACAGTTCCCCGGGCCTCCGTCAGACAAGCACAGAGAACGGCATCAGTGCCAAAGTCCCAGGCGCCCTGTCATAATGGGGTCTGCACCGGGTTCCAGGTTCGGAATGGGGCTGAGCCACCACTTCTGGGGCTCTCCTTCCCATAGCCCTTGACACGCAGGGACAGGGCGACCTCAGGCAGGAGGAGCAGGGGGACCAGAGGCCTTGCAGCCCATGATTCCAGGGACGTGGCAGTGCACACTGGTGAGGGCTGATGGAGCAAATGGGAGGCGCCGTGGGCAGCCATGCGTGGACGGGGGGACTAAGGACGCAGGCGTGTGCGGGTACAATGGGAAACCAAACAGGGAGCTCTAGCTCTAAGCAGAAAGGACAACCTTACTATAGACGGCAGCCACGAACTGCATGGGGTCTCTCCCTCTACCCAAGCTCCTGGGAGAGAGTGACCCAGGCTCTGCCTGTCCCTCTCGCCTCCGAGCTCTGGACAGCCGCCAAGATAGGGGTCGAGCCGCTTGTGGAAATGGAGCATTGCATTCCCTAGTTTTACAACGCAGCGAGTCCTCCTCACAAGTAAGGACAGAGACACGATTACTCCAGTGAAGGTGAGCAGCTGTCCGCAGCACACGCACATGACTCATGGGCGCTCACCAACGGTGCTGACACCCGGTGGCACGCCTACGCGGGCTGGCAATAATTCAGTGAACATGAACAGTGCGGTGGAAATCTTACTTCTAAGCTCAAGAAAGAGAAGAATTTCAGGGCGCCTGGGGGGCTCAGTTGGTTAAGCGTCTGCCTTCGGCTCAGGTCATGATCCCAGGGTCCCAGGATCGAGCCCTGCATCAAGGTCCTTGCTCGGCGGGAAGCCTGCTTCTCCCTCTCCCACTCCCCCTGCTTGTGTTCCCTCTCTGGCTGTCTCTTCCTTTGTCAAATAAATAAATAAAATCTTAAAAAAAAAAAAAATTCCATCTGAGCCACCTGCAGGTAAACTGGCAAGCTGTGTGTTTTCCTCCAAGAAGATGAGGCCGAAGGCTTGTTTTTCTGTCCTCTCCAACTAAAGCGCTGCTGCTCCCAACCACCACGCCCGGCTCAGCACACACGCGGCGTTATCTGCTGCCTAGTCATTAGCGTTCTGTGGAAACAAAGCAGCGCTCGACTGTATTCCAGTTCGGCTTAACATCTGCAAGTGTTTTCAGACAACACTTAATTACTCCTTCTCCCACACCTTGAAAATTCCTGGCCCACTGCCATTTATCTTGAGCCCGCCTGAATCATCCCTAAGCACCTCCGAACCCCACTTCTGAACATTGCAGACATCTGTTCTTTACGCTTAAGAGAATTTACTCAAAAGGTCTGTGACCTAATTCCCAATAGTATGACGAGCAGATTCTAAAAACCAGGAATTGCTCACATAAACCTCAGTACGGCACTGACTTTGTGACAGCTTCGGGTGACACTCGAGGACTGAGGACGCACACCTGCAGGGACGCGGACCCCAACTCCCTGCACGAGGTCACCGGCGCAAAGACTGTGAACTGCGACCATCCCAACAGCAGCGCGTGTGTCCTTGTGCTAGAAGCCCCGCCCCCACCTGACTGTCGTAAATCACAGTGTCGCTTCGCTCTCTGTGCTCGGCCTGTCGTCTGGGTCAGTCTGGGCAGTGACCGCCACACGGCGCCAACTCGAGTCAATGAGGAGAGACACGGACAGAAGGCTGCCTGCTGCAGGATGACTTCTGGACGGTGGGAGACACTCTCACCTTCTTGGCTGGGCCACCGGTCCCCATACCTGCAGAATCCCTGCGGCCCCCACTGCCGTCCCGCAGTCTGTGTCCCTCCTCAGCCTGAGCTGGCGCCACCACCCACCTGCCCGGGTGCGGGGACAGCACACCACCCTGGCTGAGCCCAGCGCTCGGGGTACCCACGTACAGGCCACGGCCCTGCCTCCGTGAAAGGACAGGAACTGAGGGGGCTCCCCCTCACCCCAGCTGTCTAAACACCTGTGAAGTGAGAACCGTGAGGTGAGGAAGGCAGGCACTGTGGCCTCCCCCGTCCCCAGACGGCCGCTGCCCGCCCACTACTGCCCCTCTCCCCAGCACCCACGGGCACCCCGCACAAGTGGACCCACAGTGTTGGCAAGGGTGCCAGCAGCGGCCCCACACGCCTGTGGGCTCTGCCAGCGCGTCCCCGCGCATCCGAGTCGTGGGGCCTCCGCCCGGGGCTGAGGGAGCCGAGCGTACCTGTGCTTGTGAGACCGCCAGCTCCACGAGCCAGCTCCTTCAGAGACAAGTGCCAGCGGACCCTGCCCAGGCCTCCGGTGTGCGCACCCCGTCCACCCAGCCCCGCAGCTGCCCCACGGCGTTAACCTCTGTCCACGGCCCGTGCGGGACCGAACGCCCAGTTTTCTCAGACGATCCTGTTACACTCGACGCTTACTAACCCTGTTGTACCCGTGGCAAAAACCCACCTGCTTCTGTCCTGCTGTGTGTAAACACTTGTATTTAAGACCACAACTGACCTGCTCTGTAAATACATATCCCATCACACTGTCTAATATTTAGGAGGATTTTTAGCGTATACTACTAACACCCGTATCGATGTGAGCAGTTAACGGCACAGGATACACACTGTCATAGCGCACACACGAAACCCAGACCCCCACAGCCCCGAGAGCAAGAGCGCCCAGACGCTGATGGGCCTAGCTCATTTCCTAGGCTTGCATCACTAGGCAGCTTGCATCACAAGTTACGGGATCTGAGGATTTGTTTCTCCCTGGTGTGGGGCCATCTGCAGAGATGAAGTGCCTACACTGAGCTGCCCCAGCTCCTCCCCGTCCTCCTCTGTGCCTCCAGCGTGCATGGTTTCTACCGACCGTCCTCATCACCGTCAGATGGCGACTTTCCAGTTCTGGACCGTGCTTGCTCTCCGTGTTGGCTGCAAGTCTCTGCTGACGTTCCCCACCCTCCCGTTTGCCTGTCCCTCTGCACCGAGCACATCAGCACTGCAGCTGGGCCTTGCTCTGCACCGAGTCCCAGCCGTGCCAACCGCTTTGACCCCAAGCTCAGTCCCCGGGCCCCCGGGCCTGGCCTCGTTCCATACAAGCTGAGCGGTGCGTCTCCCAAGCACAGCTTCCCGGTTATTCATCTTTGACGGGAGTCAGTCCAGGAAGAGGCATGCGATGCGCCACAACCGCGCTCCAGGGACCCGTTCCCCAGGGGAGGGCCGGTCGAGGGGGCACGGGACCACCCACACCCTCGAGCAGAGCCAACCCCACTCCTGGGGCCCTGGCGGCCAGCACTGAGACCACCACCCATGAGCAGCTTGTCGGCCGACGGCGCTAAGTGCTGCTGTCCCGCCTAGCTCTTCCCTGCTGGAAGCACCCATCTGCACCTGCCTCCACCTGGACTGCACTTCAGGGGCCCCGCCGCCCCCCTCACACCGCCCCGGCCACAGACAGCCCCAAGAAGCCAGCTGTCCGCCCCAAACAGCTCCAGAGTCATGCGTTCCTCCCACCGCCATGCTGGCCTCCCGCCGTGGCCAGAGTCCCTCCGGCCTCCAACAGGTACTTAGTCAAAAGCGCCTCTAGAATCCCCACTACCCGTGACCTTGTCTCCGCCCCAGACCTCAGACTCCCTGACCTGCGCCCACACCGCCTGGTCCGACACCGCGCTGGTCAGAGCTGGGAGGGCAGCATGTCCCTCAGGGCCCCCGGGGCAGGGCCCAGCCAGCCTGCACACCAGTGGGTCCCCTTTAAATGCAGGAACCTCAAACCTGGGCTGAGCTCCCGATCACAGAAAACATTTCAACAACAATGATGACTCCCAACCTACAGGACAAGGTAGCGGACACAGAGCGTGTCCTGAATACGACACATCCTCAGAGCTCTGCGGGCAGAATCGACACAGTGAAGGCTCCCCCTTACGTTCCTGTTCACAAGCAGCCACTGTTACCCCGCCCCTCAGTCTGACCTGGGCAAGGAAGTGGGCCTCCTCCTCTGGCCCTCCCACCCCCACGCTGTCACCTTCCCCCTCATAGAAAGGATGGACCAGGGGGCACTGGCACACAGGGTCTCCTGCTGGGGGGGGATGTGGGCCGACATCACGGTGCAGGTCTGTGGACGGGCCTGCTGGACACCTGCAGGAGGCCCACTGCCCCGCAGGAAGGCCCAGACCCAGCTCACGGGGCACCCAAGCCCCGCGTCCACGTTCCACTAGCACCAGCGGTCAGAGGCACCCTGCCCGCGGCATGGTGGCTCCCAGGCGTGTGTACCTGAAGGAGGAGTGCTCCGTGTGGACGGCCAGGGAACCGGGGGGCCCGGGGCCCACGGCACCTTTCCGGATAAGCTTGCCCGTGTTGGCGTCATAGATGCGGACTTCCGGCCCAGGCTGGGCTCTGGGGTGGACGGGCGTCGGGTGGAACAAGGCCATCGGAAGTGCACCCTGCCTGTCGGGAAAGGCTGCCGGGCCGTCCTCCCTGCGGGACCAGAACAAGGGCCATGAGGAAGTGCTGGCAAGACTCAGGCCCGGCTGTAACCGCAGGCCCGTCCGGATGAGGACGAGCTGACTGTGTGCCCGGTGCCTGGAGCCTCAGGTGGACTCTGCGATCATCGTCCCTCTGATGCCTCTTTCAGAACTTACCCCTAAACACAACGCCCAAAGTCTGACAAAGAACAAGGGGCATGTTCTCAAGCTGCTCTCGATAAAACCGACCACCCCCCCGACACACACGCACACCAGCTGGACCCGCCAGCCCCCACCCACCCCACACCCTGGTCACTGTCACCCTGGGCACCAGCCCTCCACGAAGGCTCATGTCCTTTATAACACTGCCTCCAGGCCAGGAAGGAAGCACAGGCAAGCCAAGCCTCACTGCTGGCATTGCTGGGGCAGGGGAGGGGAAAGGGAACTGAGTTTCAGAAGGTAAAGGCATTAATCTGTGCTCTGCAGGGCTAGGAATGCGGGTGGGGCGGGCCTGGCCCTGGTGGTCCCGGGGACCGGGGGGGGGGGGGGGGGGGGACGACACGGGGACAGCAGCCCGCATCCTCCGGCAGCGCCCCCAGCTCAGTGGTACGTGGGTGGCAGGTGCAGGCATGGTGCTCACCTCTGTGCTCGGCCATAGTCGTCCCTGAGCGGGAAGAGCTGCTCCTCTACCCTGTCCCAGCGCTCCAGGCAGCTCCAAAGCCAGTCGGGGTTGACCACGTGCAGCTGCCCGCACTCCTGGGCCTGGCGCACCTTCTCTGTGCCTGCAGGGAAACCACCGCGGTCAGTCCAGCCTGGGCTATAGGTGCGGGGCGGCCTCGGTCACTCAGTTGGGCTCTGAACCCTGACCAGCGTGGTCTCTGTGTCCGAAACCTGGGACCTCACCGGCCAACCACTGCTGCCTGCCCCCAATGATGGGCAGCCACCACGGGGGTCTTCTGGGACCTGCTGACCCATGGACAGGGATGTGATGGAGCCTGGCACAGCAGCCAGCAGGCGCCTGTCCAAGTCAGGAAGCTTCCCACTGCCCCCGGGGCCTGCAGCCAACTGCCCGAGATGGCTTCCCCAGGACCATGGCTCAGAGCCTTACCCAGCCCGCCCTGCCAAGGTCACCTCGCTCCTGCCTTCTGTGCAGCCTGCTGAAGGGCAACAGCCACAGGGGCTAGGGTGAAGGCAGGCCAGGGGCAGGATGGGACTGCAGGGTGGCGTGAGCCCAACACACACGTCGGTGTTCTCGGCAAGGCTCTTCAGCGCCTGGCGAGGACACCTGTCCTGCCACTGCAGGCTTGGCCCGCACTGGGCTGCGACCGTGGGAGCAGAGGCCAGGCCAGCTCCTGGCACTGTCAGCCAGCATGCGTCCCCGAGCAAACAAGCAGTGACACTGCGATCGGGGAGAACGAGGGGACTGAGCACCCGGGCAGGGCAGGCCTGAGCCACGGGCAGGGGTGAGCCCCGGGGAAGGGGTGAGCCCCCGGGCAGGGCTGAGCCACGGGCAGGGGTGAGCCCCGGGGAAGGGCTGAGCCCCCGGGCAGGGCTGAGCCACAGGCAGGGTGAGCCCCCGGGCAGGGCTGAGCCACAGGCAGGGGTGAGCCCCCGGGGAAGGGCTGACCCACGGGCAGGGGTGAGCCCCTGGGGAAGGGGTGAGCCCCGGGGCAAGGCTGAGCCCCGGGGCAGGGTGAGCCCCGGGGAAGGGGTGAGCCCCCGGGCAGGGCTGAGCCCCGGGGAAGGGGTGAGCCCCCGGGCAGGGGTGAGCCACGGGGAAGGGGTGAGCCCCTGGGGAAGGGGTGAGCCCCAGGGAAGGGGTGAGCCCCTGGGCAGGGCTGAGCCACAGGCAGGGCTGAGCCCCCGGGCAGGCTGAGCCCCCGGGCAGGGCTGAGCCCCGGGGAAGGGCTGAGCCCCCGGGCAGGGCTGAGCCCCCGGGCAGGGCTGAGCCCCCGGGCAGGGCTGAGCCACGGGCAGGGTGAGCCCCGGGGAAGGGCTGAGTCCCCGGGGAAGGGGTGAGGCCCCGGGGAAGGGCTGAGTCCCCGGGGAAGGGGTGAGGCCCCGGGGAAGGGCTGAGCCCCCGGGGAAGGGGTGAGCCCCGGGGCAAGGCTGAGCCCCCGGGCAGGGTGAGCCCCGGGGAAGGGGTGAGCCCCCGGGCAGGGCTGAGCCACGGGCAGGGTGAGCCGGCACCTTCTTCCCCATACCCCTGGGCTCACTGCACGAGTTGAGGCCTGAAACCTGCGGCAATCCTGCCCGACCTCCTGTGAGGGTCTTCCCGCATTCCCAGCAGGACGTGCCACCCATGGCCTGGGACTCAGCCTGGTTGGGTGAGTGGGCCCCCCAGGAGGCAGTGACCTGCAAGGCCCAGCTCAGCAGGTGCAGGCTGGGCTGAGCAGCGCCCGAGGGGCCAGGGAAAGTCTTGGTTCAGAAAACACTGCACCATCGCGTCTCAGGATCATTAAAAAAAATTATCAGTTTTGTTTTTTATTTTTGCTTTTTCAGCAACCACGTGTGTTTT
Organism: Spilogale gracilis; assembly: GCA_004023965.1. NCBI lineage: Eukaryota > Metazoa > Chordata > Mammalia > Carnivora > Mephitidae > Spilogale > Spilogale gracilis. The sequence continues at coordinate 43,315 of PITA01013632.1, read as the reverse complement.
TCCCTCAATATGGCCATTACCAAGGGGCTGTTTTCTTGGTGCAGTCCCCGGAGTCTGAGGGGGACGGCCCTACAGCGGCTTCCCCAGCCTCACCCCTTAGGACAGATGGGGCTGCAGCTGGGACCTCCGGGCCCAGTCCTCTCGGAGGCTTAGCGGCCCGCTCCCCACTGTGCCGTGTGCTGGCTCCGTCAGGGACTCCCATCCGCCTCCTGCTCCCGATCTGCGTGCGCGCCCCCCGTGGGCAGAGGAGCTGACAGGGAGCACGCGGACTGCACACCCCCACACACGCAGACACACACGTGAACCACAACACCAACATCTCATCCACAGCACACACGTAAGATGCAGAGACTCAGGACGAAGCTTCTGAAAGCTCCGCACGGAACAAGCAGCTGTGCCCTTTTGGAGTGGCCAGTGCGGACAGACCCTGCCCGGGAGCACCACGGGGGTCCTCGGAGTCCGCCCCGCCCCCGGCAGGATGGCAGGGAGGGGCCGGCCTGGTGCACGTACCTGCCCTCGCCGCGATGAGGTGGGTGGCCCTGTCGGGGTTGTCAGGGTCCAACACCAGCTGCGTGAGGATCTTGGCTCCGAGGGCTCTGGCGTGGTAATGCTCCCGTGTCTTCTCGATCGGGAGATTTGTCGGATGCAGCCCACTAAATATGATGGCGACATTGGCCAGCACTCGGCTCCTGAGCTCCGGGACGATCTTTCGTATGTCAGGGGCTTCCTGGCTGTCCCCGCGGAGGTACCGGTCGTACTTGGCATAGTAATCGGAGTGGACCCGGGCAAGAATCTCCTCCAGGTAGACCAGGTGGTCGTCCTCATCCCCATCGTCCTCCTCCTCCTCCTCCTCCTCCACGCTCTGATCTAGGGACTCGCCGGCTGTGATGCCCGACTGCTCGCTGTTCTGAGACTCGGTCTCGGCCTCCTTCCTGTCGGCAGAGCCGCCGCCCAGCCCACAGAGGCCGTCCCGCTCGCCCTCCTCCTGCACATCAGGATGCAGGCCCGGGGCTGACTCTCCACACGAACTCACTGCTGCGGGCCTCTCCCCTCCTGGGCCAGGGGGGCCGCCCCGCTGTGCCACTTTCCCTGCATCTCGTGCTCCCTGAGGCCTTTCCAGGCTCCTCCTCTCCCCACTTTCACCCTCGGAGGATGACTGGGCTTCTGACTCGCTGTCGCTGGAAAGGTCAAAGTCCAGGTCACCAGCTCCTGGGCCCTGAGAGGGCCGCTTCTCCGGCAATGTCCGATCGTGCTGCTGAGCACAGGCTGGAGGGCCCTTGCCGTCAGCCAAGGGGCCACGGGCAGCGGGTCGGCTGCCTCTCTCCTCCTCCTGCCAGTCCCCCCGTGGAGAAGCGCCCCCGTTGAGCTCCCTCGTGGGCTTCCCAAGGCCGTTACTGTGCTCGACCCCAGAAACCTGCCGTCCGTCCTCGGTCTCCCTTGCGGGCAGAGCTTGTTCTGGGACATCGGCACCTTTCGGGGGCTGATTTACTAGAGGAGAGGACACAAAACAGAAGGGGACTGTTACTTAGCATCCAACATGACAGGCCTGCTTAAAGCAACCCCCCGTCGCCTGGCTCTGACCATGCTCTAGACCTGGGCTCAGCGAACTCCGGCAGTGAAGGCCAAGCTTTAGGTTTCTGGCCACAGATGGTCACTCTGTCTTGGTTCTATGATAGGTCAGAAATGGAGAGAACACTCGAGGCTTCCACACTGTGGGGGGCTGGCGCAGTGAGTCTCCTGCAGGCCACACTTCCCCTGGCCTGGACCTGTAGCTCGTAGAGACAGCAGCGGTCACCGCAGCCTCAAGCAGCCGAAACCAAAGCCCAAAGATCGTCACACTTCACACCAAAACGTCCCCTCTCTTCAGACAGACTCTGGCTTCCCGCTCGCCGGACACGTCAGGTCGCATGGCTGCCTGCAGGCTCTGGGCCTGGGCACAGCGCCCACCACCAGCAGGCTGGCGTGGCTATGCCCCACCGCCCGCTCTTTCCGAGGATCACGATGGCCAGATTCCCGCTGTCCTGCTTGCCTTTAAAGAGAAACTAGGACGACAAGCAGGACCCAGGCCAATGAATTATGAAAATTCTTTAATCATCATTCAACTGGGAAATTGTTTAGGTTAGTACTAAAAAAAAAAGAAAGAAAGAAACCAAACATTATGCTTTTTGTTCTTATAAACAAACACCAGCTCCATAAGGACCGAAATAGGAAGAAAAAGAACAAAGCAGCCACAACAGGGGCGGGAAGCAGAGCCAACTACTCCTCTGCTGCCCAGAAGGTCCTCACCCACCTTTCCTTCTCGCCTGGGGCTCCCGACACCCAGAGGGGGCGTTGATGTCCCCTATGCCCTGGAAGTAGACATATTTCTTCACGGTGATCAGATTGGGGGCAAACTTCCAGACGTCTTCTCGGTCGTCAATAATGCAAACCATGGAGTCGCCACAAGGAAAGAGATTTCTAGAAGTAAAAATCACCAGAACTAACACACTTCACAAGAAAATGATCAACTAAAAGTCACAATGATCTTTTATAGGCAGCCAGCAGATCCCGGATCTGCCCCAGATGGAAACTATGCTGAAGGACTTTTTTTCAGCTCATGTTTAAACTCTCGAAGTTTCCAGACCAAGGAACGTTAACACAGTTATGCTTTCTGCACTGTGCTGCTCCCGACCGGGCTGCAGCCGGAGTCCAGGGTCCGCGGGCCGCGTCCTTGTCCTGGGAAGCTGGCACACAGACGGCTGTGTCCCCATACGTTGACGGATACAGTGGGCCGGCCTGCAGACACCTGCTCTACAGCGAAGAGCTTTCCAGGTCAGGGCCGGAGGACGTCAGCACACATGTCAGCCCTCTGAAAGAAACCACAGGTCCCTGCAGGGTGCCTGTGTGGCCTCTCTTCAAGCCCAAAAGAAGGTCTAACCCTCCTGGTTAGAATGTACGGGCTCAGCAGACACGTGAGCAAGGCTTAGCCACCTGACAGATGCGGGCACACTCTGCTACCCTCATGAGGGGTTGTGAAACTCAATTTCTGTCCACATTCTGGGACTCAGACAGGCTCGTGGCATTCAAAATTCAAAGCAGATTTCATCTTGGATCTGGAAGTAAACTGGGGAGGCCTGCCCGCCGCTGCTCGGCCCTGCAGCTGTGGATGGCGGCAACTACCCAAAAAAACACATTCGCGTGTCCAGAGGGGACAGTGCTTCCTGAGCCTGTCCCCCACAGGGAAAACAGAAAGCAGCTACAATAATTTACACAGCCCGTACTTTCTGGCACATTTAACCCCAGATGAGGGAGATAAAAACTGGGAAAGGAGCCCCCACTTGCCTGTACCTACATGAGCCACAGGCCGGTCACCTACGCCCACTGGGGAGCACGCTGCTGCCCCCTGGCGACGTCCCTCATGAGCAGCTTCCCCTGAATCATCCCTGCCACCCCCCTCGTCTCCCTTTGTCCTCATCAACGTGCTTCCTCTGACACTAGCAAACCTGAGGTCGGCTTCTAAAACACGGACTTTCAGGTTCTCTTGGTTCCTGTGGATTCAAACAGGTCCCTGCGAGTGTAGACACTCTAAATCTGAACCATGCAACAGGATGATGGCCAACACCAGCGGAAGGCCAAAGGCCATAGGGCTGCCCAAATATCCCCAGGAACCAACATGCCTGAAAACACGTTACAGCTGATACGCTACGGGAGGGAGGGAGTGTGTGGGTGTGTGTGGGTTACTACCTTCCTGGGGGGAAATGGGCAGATTCCTTGTACAGAGTGAACATGTGGAGGAGCCCTGGGACTGAGGGTAGGAGAGCCCCACCGTAAAGGCAGAGGGCAGCACGGGCAGGGCGCACAGGGAAGGAAGGGCACGGAGCCCGGAGCAGACGGGACTGGGACTCTGGGCCCGAGAACGAACTAACAGGATCACCAGCAGGCAAGCTCCTGAGGAAATACAAGTGTGAGACATCATACCGCCTCTGTCAAGTCGTCCCGCACTCCCGGGAGCACTGGGTCCCTTTGCTCGTCACCTCCTGTTCCCCGCTGCTCCAGCCCTGCTCTCGCTCCGCCTCCCCAGACCCTCGACCTCTGGGGTTCGGGCCTGCGTGTCCTGGGAGCCCACCCACAAGCCCACCGCGGCCTGGGGAGGAAGGAGCCGGGTTGCCGAGGGCAGTGAAGAGAAAGCCAGCAACGGGAGAATAAACACGGGATCCCTGGTCTGACGTACTGCCACGGGGCACTGACCAGAGAGCCAGGTACGTACCTGAGGTTCCCTGTTTTAGAAAATGGGTCAATACATTCGTCCCTTGATAATATTCGATGAGAAAAAAGCTTCTTCTCGGGGTCTAAAAAGCCTTGAAAAGAAGACAAAACAAAGGTCAGACCACGAGTGGCTTCTGCCCTCCTCCGGGTACAGCCAAGCCCTGCTGCTCCCGACAGCGCGACACCGAGCGTCCCACGAGGCACCAAACGTCCCGTCTCTCGGCAGGACTATGACTCACGGTTCCTCTTGACATGTTCAAGGGCATCTGTTTGCTAACCACCTGCTGAATTTCACACGACCTGGCCTTTGGCTGAGAACAGAAGATGAGGAACCTACAAAGCTTGGCATTACCGCCCCGGGGAGCGTGGAGTCTGCGGGGCCAATAAACATGCGAACACGTCATTTCTACCCACCACGCTGCGCTTATATGAGGGGCTGGGACCAAAAATTCTGGTTCTGCCGCCGTGTGTGGCTTCCCTGCGCCTTCGGCTGTTTGCAGAGCAGGACGGGGCACGAGGCGCCCAGGAGCCTGTCTCTCACTCCGCCAGGTGGACCATGCTTCTCTGGCAGTCTGCAGACGCCATCAGCGCCGAAACCACAGACACACGGCCGCCCCCCTCTGCAGCCCACTGCTGTCAGCCAGCACGCGGAGCGGGCCAGCCTCCCAGCAGGACCCCGACACCACAGCCGGCTCACACACCGCGTCAGACAAGAAGCGCCCAGGGCTCTGGTGGCCTCGTGCACGGGGCCTGCCACAGAGGGGAGGGGCCGCCACCTCCAGATGTTGACAACTGGGATCCCCAAGCCAGCAGCACTGACTAAGCAACAGCACTCCCACGAGGAGTGTCACAAACCTGCGTTCTTACGGAAGGACACGCAAGCTCTGGACGGACACTGATGCCACTCAGCGGCTCGTCTCTACAGTTAAATAAATGAAAAGCACCCCAAGGTCTTAATCGTTCCAACAAAAATAGGTCTATCCTAGTTATACTAAAAAAACCACACATGTTGTGAAAATGCCGGACGAGGAAGTTATAGAGACTACGGTTGTTAAAAACCACGGCGGGGCCTCCTGCTGTCCTCTGTCACCAGTCAAACCCACCCCCGCCCCCCCGACGACAAGCTCAACTGCCCCAGCCCCGGGGCCTCTCCAGGCCAGCGACCCGCCCTCTGAAGGCCCGGGCACCTCAGACTCACACGGGGCACGCATCCCATGGGCCATGGGCTTTCTCCCAAGTCCTTCCGTGTGCATGACCCCGTCGCCCATCCTGAAAGCAGCCCCCCAGCAGCGGTGGGTCCCTTGGCCTGCGGCAAGGGCTACTTCCTGTGATGTGTCTGCAGGTGCTGGGGCATGGGAATTCTAAGGTACAGGGCACAGCCTGACCCAGGGAAGAGGCAGATTGCCCAAGGGCCACTGGAAATGTCCTCTCAGCCTCCAGGTCCCGTCCCCCCCCCGCCAGGCTCTTCTACCTAAGTGCGTGTCATCTTCACTCCCCCTCTGGGGACCCCGCTCACGGAGATCCGGAAGGGCACGACAGCTCCAGAAGTGAGGGCCTAAGTCATCCTGTGGCCAGGAGGCAAAGCCAAAGGGGGTACCTGAGGACCTAACCTTTTGGTTTGAAGTGACGTCAGTCACTGGTATGTGGGTTCCGTGGCATGAGGACACCAGGCAGCCACTCAACAAAGGCAAACACAAGACATGGGACCTCGACACGTGGCCACTATGCTCTCGATGAAAACGATGAAGGTGCTACATGTCCAAGGGGGATTCAGAAGTCACTTCTCTATCAACAAAGACCAAGACCGACCAGTAAAAGTCCACGTAGAAGGATGCAGCGTGGATGGGACACGGAGGGGCTGTGGCCAGCCTCTAACACAGGCACCAGCATCCACGGCCGGCCGGAGCGGGCCAGAGCCCGCTGTCCCCAGGCAGAGCTCTCAGCAGCACGCCACGCTGCACGGCCAGGGAGGCCCCTGCACACACGCTGCCCGAGCTGGGCCCCAACACTAGAGCAGCGCGTCCCTCCTGCACAGCGAGAGCCGGCCAGGCTGCCCGCGCCCCGACAAACACCAGCAGCCTGGCTCCTGGGGGTCCAAACCAATCAATGGAACACGCGGACCCGTGCTCGCGTGGAAGTTTGTAGTTCCCCGCCTACTTCGGGCCTGAGCAACTTCCAAACGGCCCGTGGCACGGGCCCGGGCACAGTGCGAGCGCCCGGGGGAGCGACAGCTGAGACCAAACCCAGCCTGTGGGAGCTGAGTTCTCCCCTCCCTCTTTAAGGGAGAAGCGCACCAGACGCACTGGGCAGCATTCACGCGGCGCGCGACGAGGCATAGGGCGCCCGAGCACCGAGCCACTCACCTGCAATGGTGTGGGCATACAGCCGGCTCCCGAACGTGAAGACGTGCAGCTCGTACAGCCTGGCGATCTTCTCCAGGAACTCGCGGCAGTGCGGGCGCACACGGGTGTGCAGCATCGGCTCGCCCCGGCCCAGCTGGAAGTGCAGGATCCCCTGCGGAACACAGGCGCCCGGTGAGGCGGCGGGTGCCGGCTGCCCGGACGGCTCCCCCAGACTGCGTCCCGTGGTACCTGCCCAGCACCACCACTGACGGGCACCACGGAGCAGACTGTGCCTCTCTGGTCGCTGAAGGACAACCGAGGGAACCATCCCGTCTCCACAGGCTTTAGCAATGTCACCAGACCCTCAGGCTAACTAGTTCGTCCACGGTCTTTCTCGGATAAGGGACAAAGCAAGCGTCCCCAACTGAGGATGCACGTGTCTGGTTCCTCAGGCGCGAAAGCTTGGAGTAGCTGAGCCACAGCAGGTCAGCCCGAAGAGGACGGCAGCGACCCACAACAGCGTCCTCCCGCGGCAGCGCTGGGAGGGAGCCGTGTAACTCAGTCCAGCTCCCGGACTGTCTCAACGTGCAGGTTTACTACCTTACGAGCGCTGCCCAAAACCTCACAGGGGACCCTCTAGTAGACACGGAAAATTAGTGACTGCAACCTGCTTACATGCGACTGACAGACGAGTAAGTCTACTTCCCTAAGGAAGCTAAACCTCGATCCTTTTAATCCTGTTTATCGTTGATTTTCTCTTAAGTAAAACTACGTTGAACTGGAAAAAAAAAAAAAAAAAAAAGGAAGTGATGCCGGTCCGCGGTAACGTTTTACTAGCCCTGAGCCACTCAAACCTCAGGACGCGGCCGTTCTGTGAAAACACGTGCGTGAGATTCTAGAACCACGGTCCCCCACTGCACAGGCGCAGTGGAGACATCCTTCGAAACCCAAGTCTGGGTCTCCGGAGTTCAGAATTCAACACATCCTGGTAGCTGCCGCGGGCAGGATGGCACGGGGGTGCCCGGCAGGGGCAGAGGCGGGAACCGAAACCCTGCGGCCAGCCACAGCTGAGGCCTGCCCACGCGGGGGGCAGGAGGCCTTCAGCCTGTGGATCACACAAGCGAAGGGACAGGCATGTCACAACGAGTTCACATTTTTATGGAACAAATTAAAGGTGCCGACTTCAAAGGTGTAATCAAAGCCCCGCCAGCCGGGGCAGGACACACGGGCACAGACGTGCGGCAGCTGCTTACTTCGCTGCATCAAGCCCTGCGACTCTTCAGCACTCGCGAAGCAGAGCAGCTGTAATGAACGAAACCACCTCAAGGCCTTGCGACCGCCTCGTGTCACGCACACATACAGAGACACGAGGCCTCATGGTCCACAGAAACGACACCACGCGCTGCCTCGGGACAGCGGCCTGAGCCCGAGCGAGAACTTCTCGGCTCACTGCAGGCATCAAGGGGACCCCGCACTGTCAGTCGCATGTGGGAAGGAGGCAGAGGGACCCCGCCGTGGGTGGGAGTGATGGAGACGGCCCACGCGGACGCCGGGGTCACCGTGCTGGTGTCTGATGCCCAACGCTTTCAGGCCGAGTTTGTAGCAAGACCCCGATGACGTGGAGCTGCCCCTGAATGCCAGGACCAGAGCTCTCCCGTCCCTCTAGCCCCGCTGCAGGCCCAGCGTCGGCCCTCCCATCAGAGGCCTTCCCGCAGGGTTCAGCCACAGTTAGGGACCACTGCGTACAGATGCCGACGACCTGATGTCTAACACAGGTCTGTGCGTCGACTGTCCAATGGCAAAGAATTCCAAAAAAGGACTGCTCCCGAGCTGGTGGGGCCTCGTTTGTTAATGGCGGGGTGAGCTGGCCCCAGCCGTCAGGAGAGCGTCCGCGGTAGACATTAGTCATGCCTTCTGCGGGGCAGGAGGAGCCAGCTTCCCACGGTCCCTACCAAGGGCCGAAGACACGGGCTCTGGAAGTAATGTGGACTTAAATAGGGCTCCATCCTTGACCCTGTACTTTTCTCTGAAAAATCAGCTTCCCTGGAGCATTGCGGCCTCTATCATCCCTCTCCCGAGTACAGACCCAGGACCCAGCTGTGCCCCTGCCCCCCTCAGACATTCCTAGAGGTTTCCAACAGCACTTCACCGCGCCCCCCGAGGCTGCTCCACCTTTCCTGTCCACCCCGCTGCTTGCCCCAGGGCCCCGGCGTCAGGTTCCACACCGTCAGCCCTCCCAGCTGACGTGGCCACGTGTGGACCTGGTGACAGTGGGGCTGCGTGAACCGGGAGGCGGGAGCGTGCTCCGGTGCCTCCAGCGGGACCAGCTCGGGGACGCGAGCCCGGCAGCAAAGACCTCCCCCGGGCCCCGCCCGGCCCCGCCGCCCCCCCGCCCGGCCCCGCCGCCCCTAACCCTAACCCCGCGGGGCGCCCACCCTGTTGGACATCTGCTGGCAGTGCTGCTCTGTCGTGTGGATCAGCGTCTGGTCCAAGTCCACCATGAGCACCAGCTTTCTGTTCCGGTGCAGCCGCTGCTGGTCCTCCTTTGCCAGCTTCTCCGCTTGCTGAAGTCAGAACCAAAAGGGAAGTCATGGAGTAAATGTTTCTGTATCCAGAACCCAACCCGGTTCAGTCAGGAGACGCGTCTCCACCGCTCCCCGCGCCGCCCTGCCAGCAGCCCCCCGCGCGCCACCCGGGCACCTGCGGCCACACGGCCGGGCCCCCTCCGGAGCCGCCTCCTTGACGCCAGAATGTCTGATCGGTAGTTCTGTAACTTAACACGTTAAGCAACGAAAAAGGAGGCGAAAAGCAAGCAGCTGAGTCCGTGAAGTGTGGCCGAACACAATGAGCTGTGGACAAAAGGGAGGAGGCGGGAAGCCGAGGTGGGACACGGCCAACTGCGGGCCACCCAGCAGGCGGCAGAGCGGTGGGGGCGCCGTCTCGGCCTCTTGCCGTGCTCAGCGACACCACTTCACCTCAGGAGAGACCCGCGTGGGTCCCGGAGATGGCACGCACGCCATGGCCCATGGGGCCAGCGTGGGACTCTCGGCTGGGAAGGGACCCTGTCCGGCAACCTGTGTTTTGGGGTGCACATCGCCTCTGCCTCCTCAGTTCGGGCCCCCCTGCTACAGAAAAGCTCCTGTCCCGCTCCGATCACGCACGAGAAAGCCACGCCCGCTGCTGAGAGGGGCTATGGCACAGGCCAGCCGGAATGCTCTCATGGCAGCAACAATGGGCGACCCTTTCTTCTCTTTTCGTGCCCCAGCTTCCCAGGTCTGTCTCTGTCTCCGCCTGTCTCACTCGCTCATATGCTCTTCCGTATTTTATGTTTGTTTAAAGTTCAGTAATTCAGGGGAGTCAGAATGCGGTGTCTGGTATTTTGTCTTTCCCAGAAAAAAATAAAGCTGGCATGTATCATCAAGAAGCACAAATCCAAGAGGACGACAACACTGAGAAGCGTCTCGCCAGCTCTGAAACTGCCTTATAGGAAGAGCAGAACCCAGTTTCCACGGCGCATGTGGGTGCCCCCCAGCACCCGCACCCTGGGCCATAATACTGAGGGATCAGGACGCCTCCGACCAAGCTGCCCACGAGACCCTTGAAACGTGTGAGAGACACTTCTGAGCACACACACCTGCGGGTTCACGGATGCTACCCTGCAGGCGTCCCCGCAGAGACTCACATGGTGCGTGTCCTCGCCATCCGCTCCACCAGCTCTGCCGGCGGCAAGTGCCCGAGACCCGCCACTTCTCCCTCACATGCGGCCACCTGCTCCCGCCTGCTCCTGGCCCTAACGGCTCTTCCGCACACGGCGGCCTGCGCGGTGCCTCGCCCTCACCCCCACTCTGGCGGTTTCCAGGGGCTTCCCGCCTTCCTGTCTGGGAGCCAGGGGGGCCGCAGGAGCCACAGCACCCCGGAGAGATCCCGACTCCAGGGAGGTGGGACTGGCGCCTCCCCAGCAGGCAGGTCCCTTTGGGAGAGGAATGTGCACAGCCTTCCGTACTGCAGGCACGTGCCTGGCCACCCGCCCGGCTCCCCAGCGGCGGTCTCAGAAACCATCCCGACGACAGCTTTCCCCAGGCTTTCCGCAGCCGCCCTGTGCAGTGGGAGGGGCCCCCAGAGGCAGGCCTTACCTCGGAGCTCACCATCAGCTCTGGGACGCTGTGCACCATGGACACTGTGGCTGTGGACAGAGGCACCCGCTGCTCTCCGTTCTTAGCCTGCAGCCTGCACACATGAGAAGGCACACTGAGACGAGCCCCTGGAACGGATCGACCATCCACAGAGCATACACGGGACTCCAGCACAGTCATCTACACCCGAGGGGATGGCCGATGCCGGCGCAGGGCAGGGCTGCGTTCTGCGGACACCGGCTGGAATATCACCTGCCGTGTGAAAGCAGATGGGAAAGTTCTCGCCAAGAGCTCACGAAGATCTCCCGGAAGTGCACTGCGACGGCCACGCCGCAGCATGAAAATAGAGACCAGTCTGCACTGCTCTGCAGACCTAACGAGGGTGACCACCTGATGCTAATGGTGAGGGGGTGGGGGGCCTGGGGGGCCGGCCGGATGTGCAGTTTGCTCGGTTGCAAGGAGAAAGCACCCAGCGCCCCCAGGGCGTCAGGCACACCCCAGTGCCTTCAGAACTTACAGAAATAAAACCAGAAAGGATGCCTCCCTGGGAGACGGTGATCAGGAGGAGCCTGCCCTCTGCTCTCAGAGGTGGACACCCCTTCCAATCTGGAGGCCATGCTGTCTCAAACGCCCAGAGGCACCGCCTCCCGCCCACGAGCGGCTGGTACTTACTGGGTCAGGTCTTGGCCACACTCGGCACACAAGCCTTTCATGACGACCGGGTGGCTACATCCTTCCAGGCGCACCAGAACGGCCCTACAAACAGAGACGAAAATGGTCCCAAACAAGGACGGGGAGAAGTACCATCCCTTGGTTTACTGCACAACCGTAGGGGGTCTGCAGGCCTTGAGGTCTGGCCCCTCCCCTCCCTGGGCTCCGCCCCCTGGCTGTGAAGCGGAGGGAGGGGGGCTTCTCCCACACAGGTCTCTCTCTTGTAAATGCAGCACAACCACGCAGGCCAGAAGGACCAGGGATGTCCCGTCGGGAGAGGGGACTCAGGAGAATCGGATGAGCTGGGGTCACGCTCGTGTGCTTCTGAGAATCCACAAACACCGACGCTTATGCTACTACGGCACGGAGCCCGCCCGGTACGACACCAACAGATAACAAACGTTGTGCCCTGTATGTCACTCCCAGTCTCCAGAGAAGCTACAAGTCACCGGAATTTTTCTGGAACTACTATCGTGTTTCTGTTTTTTACCAACTCAGAAATGGCAACTCCCTTGTGCACTAGCATCGAGTCGAGCCCTCGTCGGAAGCAGGGCAAGTGGCCCCCAAACCGAAGAGCCGTGCTGTCAGAGCCCGAACGCGGAGTCAGAGCTCAGGGGTCCCAGTAACTCGGTCCCACGGGAGTCCACTGATTCCATGGAGCCTCACCTAGACCCGGGCACCCAGGCCACACACCATACAGACCCCGGGAGGTCTGAGAGGCCACCGGTGCGTGCACACACTCCTCCTTCCTCCCCCACGCTGTCCCAGAGCGTCTGGACCACAGGACTTCCGTGGGCTCACAGAGGTGGCGAGAAGGCAGGTACGGGGCCCGGGGCTGGCTACTCCGTGTCCACAGCCCAGCAGCACGCTCCACGCCAAACCACGGTGCCCGGCAGGTGCTCTCCCACCATTAGCACCGTTTAAACCTCTACCTGGACTCTGCCCGACTACCTGGCCTTCATCCAAGCCGCCCCCGCAGCGGACCGCGCCGCTCCCCCAGACCTTCCTTGCCGGTATGGCTCCCCCTCAAAGACGTCTTCTTGCTCCAGGAACCGGCCAGCCTGACACTGGGGATTTACCTGCCAAGGGGAGTCCCTGCCGTGGCCCCCCGGCCCCCTGCTTGCTGTCCACCTCCTCCGGGCAGCCTGCACTCCTCCCCGCCTCCACCAGCAGCTTCGGTGCCGCTGGTGTTGGAGCTGGCAGTCGGGCCTGGCTTTGGGACCTCGGCCCAGCTGCCTTTCTCCCCTGGACGGGCTCTGGTAGCTCTTCGCCCAACCAAGCCCAGTCCACTCTGAAGCCCGCGTCAGAGCCCTTCGGCCTCCTTTCTGACCCCACACCACCCCGTCCGAGCGGCTACCAGGGTCCAGGCCTCTTGCAGCACGGTCATTATGGCGGGCACCTCCACATGAGCCGTCCCTCGGACGTGACAGATACCCCCTCCAAGAGAGCAGCCCATCCTGCCGGGCCCTCCCGTCCTGGTCTCCATCCTGCCGGGCCCTCCCATCCCGGTGTCCATCCTGCCGGGCCCTCCCATCCCGGTGTCCATCCTACCGGGCCCTCCCATCCCGGTGTCCATCCTGCCAGCCCCTCCGTCCCGGTGTCCGTCCTGCCGGGCCCTCCGTCCCGGTGTCCGTCCTGCCGGGCCCTCCCGTCCCGGTGTCCGTCCTGCCGGCCCCTCCCGTCCCGGTCTCCGTCCTGATGGGCCCTCCCGTCCCGGTCTCCGTCCTGCCGGCCCCTCCCGTCCCGGTCTCCGTCCTGCCGGGCCCTCCCATCCCGGTCTCCGTCCTGCCGGCCCCTCCCGTCCCGGTCTCCGTCCTGATGGGCCCTCCCGTCCCGGTCTCCGTCCTGCCGGCCCCTCCCGTCCCGGTCTCCGTCCTGCCGGGCCCTCCCATCCCGGTCTCCGTCCTGCCGGGCCCTCCCGTCCCGGTCTCCATCCTGCTGGGCCCTCCCGTCCTGGTCTCCCGCGAGCGCGAGGGGGAGGTGAAGGTCTGAGAGGGCAGGAGCAGAGCTGGCAAAATGACTCACTTGCACTTTCCTAAAGGTCAAAGGCGTCTATCTCCTGTTGGCTGGTGGGTTTCTGAAGGCTACTCAGGCCTTCTGGCCCCCGGCAAAGTCGGCTATTTTGGTGGAAGGTGGGGGCAGGTTTTATGAGAAACAGAGTAACCGGTCATAGTCACCAGTCTTCAGGGTTTACAAGTGCTGATGTCGCTTGCATCTCAGGGACAGTCCTGTGGACCCACCACGGGGTAAGGGCTCCTGGCCTCCTGGCGGCCGGGCCTGCGGGCGCTGCCTCTCTGGGGTGCCTACAGCACACAGGTGCGAAACCTACAGGGCAGTCTGCATTTACTCACTTTACTCATTTCTACATGAAAACATGACTTGTGGAATATTTTTTCAGGAATACCAAAAATAAGGCTAGAGGATTTCACCGATCTCCCCTAAAACATTCACCTGAAGATGCCTTGGTGCCCCCGGCTCAACCAGTAAACGGGTAGAGACACTTTGGGCAGTACGTTTCCACGCTCAGTCAGCTTCTCCATTTTCTTTCTTTTTCTCTTTTTTAAAGATTTTATTTATTTATTTGAGAGAGAGAGAATGAGAGAGCGAGAGAGAGAGCGAGCACGAGAGGGGAGAGGTCGGAGAGAAGCAAGACTCCCCACCAAGCAGGGAGCCCGATGTGGGGCTCGATCCCAGGACTCCAGGATCTTGACCTGAGCTGAAGAGAGTCGCCTCACCAACTGAGCCACCCAGGCGCCCTTCATTTTCTTAACAGTGCTTTTTGAAGGTGAGGTTTTATATTCTGGTGAAGTTCAAGTTATCAGATGTTCTATGTCCTTTAGAAATCTTTCTTGCCCAGGTCACCAAGCCTCAAGGGAAACCCCACTAATTCTAGAGGATTAACTATCCTTCAGAAGGACGCTTTAAAGACAACCCCCCCCAAGATGACAGGAGGCAGGTGGGGGGAGCAAAGCCAAGCCGCCCCGGTGAGGGGCACCAGACTTCAGGTCCCCCCGCTAAGAGCACGCCCCAAGTGGCAGTCTGGAGACCAAGGGGTCTGGAACCTGCAGGCAGTGCTGGGTAGGGAGCGGGGTAAGCAGAGGAGCGGGACATGCGCAGGTGCAGGTGGGAGGTGCAGGGAGAAGTGCGACCCAAGAGACACAGGAGTGCCGTGGACGTTCCCGGACACCCCCGAGTGCACCCGCCAGGAACCAGGTACAGAAGGGACAGTCCTCCTGGAGAACAGAGCGAGGCCAGCAAGGAGCCGCCAGACACACAGCCAAACGCACGCCGGACGTGGACGGGGCCAGGGCATCACCGTGTCACAGAAAACAGACAGCAGACCTTGGGGACCCCCAACAATGAAGGCACAGGCAGAAAAAAAAAATGTCACTTTTAAAAAACCAAACCAAAGCACTGCTCACAAAGGCTGAGGAGCAGATGCCAGGGAGCAATCACTGTGAGAAGTAAAAGGGGTGTCAGAGGTAAGCACCCCAGGAGAGAGCAGACGAAGACGTCCACACCGTGACGGGGTGGTGGCCAGGCTTGCCCAAACTCAGCAAACTCCGCCGTTACCGCGCACAGTCTACACTGGCCGACTGCCTCAGACCCAGTGAGGGAGGGCTACTGGTGACCTTTCCAAAGGGGCAGGGGGAAGGGGACGGCCAGCTCAGTCCTGCCCCCCCAGCACCATCCAGTCACCAGGGGGCTTCCGGGGTCACCCACGCAGGGCAACGCAGGCCAACAGAGTGACAGTGTCACGACCGCCTGCCTTGTCACCCTGCAGGCCCTGGGACTGTGCGGTCGGCCTGGGACATCCCCCCATACTGCTGGGAGTGCCCCGACACAGGGGCTCCCTCTGCTCGGACCAGCCTGCTACTCACCAGCCCCGCCTCAAGCTCAGAGCCGCGCCCCGTCCCACCCTCTCGGCTCCCCCTGCGCTGGGTGGCGTGCAGCACCCCCCCCCCCCCGGCCATCACGCCAAGGGCCGGCAGACACAGAGTCCCGGCCAGAGCAGGGCAGCACAGCAGGTGGCAGGTGGGGACGAGAGGGTCCCGAGGGGGGGCACAGAGGCTAACCACGCCACATGGCCTTGGCAACGGGGCCTCAATATGTCTCTTTCTCTAGAAAGCCTTTCACCTACAGGTCACAGTGCAGGTCATGTAACCTCCCGTGCTGGGGTCGAAGGCTTTTGCCTGTAGTCCAAGGGCAGATCGGGGCTCAGTGGGCTGTGTGTGCTCCCCAGGGGACACCGGGCAGCCTCTGGAGGCACCTCTGGCTGTCCCAATGCAGGGGCAGCTCCTGGCATCTCGGGGGGAGGCAGAGTTGCTGTTAAGCATCTTGCAAGTCCCAGCTCAGATAATCAACAGATGGGTGTCAGCTTCTAGGCCTGCCGGGTGGACGACCCAGAGCTCCATGTGCCAGCGGCCTCCATCCCCGACAGGAGGGCCGTCAGCGGCCAGCAGGCACAGGGAGGCCCCTGCTCTCAGAAGGTACTTGGGACACGTCCAATCACCCCAAGGCCTGAAGAGAGTATCTGATGGTGACACGGACTGTCACAGGTGACGAGTACCACACAAAGCTTCACAAGGACGCCCACCGTGGTGATAGGACACGCGTGTCATCACGTGACACGTCTAAGAGCTACACGGATCAGTCACCTATCTAATCCCTCCTAAGCTGCCTCCGTTTAAAAACTTGGTATCTACTCTCCTTGACGTATGAGTCACCCACAGCGTTAAGAGTTCAAAACTCCGCATTTATGAGTATTAACAAAGGATTTGCTAAATTTAAACATGAGGTCTCCACCTGAATTCACGCTGGCAGCACGTGTCACGTTTCACCTAACGTGGCGGCGGGCCCGGCACTGGTGGGCGAGTCCACGCAGGAAGGCTGTGGGAGAGGAGGCCGTGGGCAGCTCATCCAGTGCAAAACATGATGCCAGGCAATCCTCTCAGAGCAGCCCAGTCCCAAGACACCGTGTGCTGCCACGTAGCCACGTGGGCCCCAGGCCGAGCAGCATCCCACCAGAAACCCCCCGCGTCATAAACCGAGCCACGCAGGATCCTAACGAGAGTTCGGGAACACAACGTCGTCTCCACTCACAGGGAAGGAGCCCGAGGTCTTCGCAGAGATGTTTCCGGCAAATGTTGGCCGAAGAGAAAGTAAAGACGCTGCGGGCTGCTGCCGGCCCGCCGCCGCCTGTGCGGTTTCTGGGACTTGCGCAGCCCGGGCAGGAGAGCAGGAGGCCCGGGGCTTAGGATGTGCAGCGCGTGAGTGTGGACCACCCCCAAGACACTGGGAGGGAACGGTCTGCCCCACCCAGCCGCATACCACACGTGGCCCCAAGCACAGCATCTCACAATCACCCAGTCTCAATGAAAACGAGTGTAAAGGGGCTCCCTTCTCCGTCTGAATTACAAGACCATTCCGAAGGGTCTTCTGGGTGGGAGCTGAGTACGACATTATCCAGTGGACTGCCACTTCTGCACCTTTATGTGGGCCAAAGGATTCCCCACGGGGCGCCTGGGGGGCTCAGTTGATTGGATGACTCCCTTCGGCTCAGGTCATGATCCCAGAGACCCGGGTTCGAGCCCCACATCGGGCTCCCTGCTCGGCGGGAGGCCTGCTTCTCCCTCTCTCACTCCCCCTGCTTGTGTTCCCTCTCTGGCTGTGTTTCTGTCAAATAAATAAATAAAATCTTAAAAAAAAAAAAAAAGGATTCCCCCAAAAAACCAGAACAAACAAAAAATCACAAAAACCCTGAAGGAATACCCAAGAGAGAAGAAAAGAGTGTTTGTAAAAAAAGTAACAGTAATGTCCTTTTTCAGTGTAAGATGGCCTCATCCTTGTAGGTACTGACACGGAACAGGGATGAAAGGCAGGGAGTGAGCCCAGTGTCTCTGCCCTCCAAGCAACAGCCGGCGGCCGGCGCCATACCCCGAGGGGAGTGGCTCGCGGCGACCTTGGAGGAGAAAACACTTCAGCCAACGAGACCAGCCCCAGAGGGTCAAGTCAGTCACCAATAAATACATTTCTGAAGAAGTTATCTTCCCCCAAATATAAATATCAAAGTCTCCTGAATCTTCTGTATGCACTGGCTCTCGTGGGTGCTCTGATGGGAAGGCCAGAGGGCACGCGGTGTAAGAGCAGAGGCGGAGGAAGGTGGGCCCCCACCTCTGTGCTCGTAGCAGCCACCACTGTTAAAGGCCGGACCTGACCCTTCCCTTGCAGGTCACGAGAGCTCAAGGACCTCCTCCAAGCACTACACATGAGCTCAGTGTTGAGTGCACTGGGAAAATGTATTTCATGCAGCCAGATCCTGCTTCCTAAATGTCATTGTGCATTAAAAGGAAGCAGGACTTCTGTAAGAACTGGGGGATCCCAGAGCTGGGGAGCAGGGGCCTCAGTGCCGTTGTGCCAGGAAGCATGGCCGTGCTCTCAGGCCGACAGGGCCTCAGCACAGGGTCAGCTCAGGCGCTCCCACAGGCCAAGGCCGGGGCAGTGGGAGCATCGGACAAGTAACAGCAGTGGACAAGAGCCCAAGAGTCCACACTGTTAAATGAGTCGTTCTTATAGGAGAAACCCAGTCCAGAAATGGAAACGGAGCAACAGACTTAAGAACGTCACCACCAGACAATCCTGATTTAAAAAAAAAGAATCAAAGAGCCCCCCAAAACAGGTGATTCAGACAAGAGTCATCAAGAGGCCAAAAGCAATGGGTGACCATTCGATGAGAGGATTTAAGATACTTACTGAGGAAGAAAGTATCTCACAAGACACTTAGCAATTACAACAGGAAAATTCTTCCGTTTTCATTAGAGCCCCCACCGTAACAAACCCCAACGGACACACCGGCCCACCCGCTGGGGACACACACGCACGCCACAGGGAGCCCACAGCCGCGCTGCAAACCCACCAGAGGGACCACCCAAGGTTAGAGACCCAGGACTCTGACAGCTGAGCCCAACCCCCGATCAGGGGTTTCTTTCCCTTCCGAGGACACTACTGGCCCATCGGGGAGACCCAGGGAGCAGAGGAGAGCCCCACGCGGATGTCACTTCTGATTCTGACCGTCGTACCGCGGTGAGGTAAGAGAATTTATCTGGGAAATCAGAAACGTAGCGCTAAAGTGCATCATATGTGCAATTTAGTCCTCAGCCTCAGGGAGAAAAATCCCCAAGTGAGGGGAAGGAGGGTGAAGCAGACAGGGCGACACGAGGGCCTCTGACCTGAGGGTTCGGGGTGCCACTCCCGCAGCTCCCTCCAGGTCAGAGAGGCGCACTTGCCTGGGGCCACCGCGGGGCGGGGAAGTGACAGCTGGGCCGGGCCTGCTGCCTGAAGGCGCGCTTGTAGGAGACAAGACCCAACGCATTTGAAGAAACTAAAGTAAGAACAGACGACCGTTCCCAGGGCCACAGAAAATCTACAGGCTTAGCTACTGAGATCCCACCCAGCAAGTCTTCACAGAATTCTCTCAAATCTGTGAGCACGGCCACTGTGGCCTCCTAGGACTTGGCTGACAGAGCCCCATACACGTTTCAAAAGCAAGTGGCGCCGCCGCACCCAGAGCCCCGTGTGCCGCTGGGTTCCACAGCCAGGGAAGGACTCCTAGCCGCCGAGGGCCAGCTGCCTCCTGGTCTCGGAATCTCAACATCTCAGGACGCACCCCACAGCGCCACTGAGTTGAAAACTGCACACCGGCAGCCTTAAATGCCTCCCGTTCGCGGCGGCTCCGGCAGCTAAGCATCTGCCTTTGGCTCAGGCCACGATCCCAGGTCCTGGGACCGAGCCCCATGCCCGGCTCCCTGCTCTGCGATCTGCTTCTCCCTCTCCCTCTGCTGCTCCCCGCCCCCCACGTCACGCTCTCCCTCTCATGCTGTCTAATAAATAAAATTTTTAAAAAAATGCTTCCACGGGCGCCTGGGTGTCTCAGTGGGTTAAAGCCTCTGCCTTCGGCTCAGGTCATGATCTCAGGGTCCTGGAATGGAGGCCCGCATCTGGCTCTCTGTTCAGCGGGGAGCCTGCTTCCTCCTCTCTCTCTGCCTGCCTCTCTGCCTACTTGTGATCTCTCTCTGTCAAATAAATAAATAAAATCTTGAAAAAGAAATGCTTCCAGTTTTAAAAAGCAATAGCCGCCCCCCGCCCTCAATGAAAAGCACCACAGGGGACGCGGGGTATCAGCTACCACGGAAGGCACACTGAACTCCTGAACTCCATCGCCCAGCACGGGAGGCCAGTCAGATGGGCGGAAACGGGCAACACCCACCACTCAGAGCGCCACCATAAAACCAGGAGCCTCTTCTAAAAGTCTCTTCAAGATACAAAGACTGAACAGGTCAACATTTGGCTCAGGTTCCTGAAGTTCCAAGGAATTTTACGAATATAAAGTGCTAAGTAAGAATATTTAAGACCTGATCTTCAGAAATCATACTCACCTTCCAAGATACTACACAAATACTTTGAAATTGACTTGTTCTGCTTTGTCTAGGTTCTCACTCCCCTAAAGTTAAAAAAGCACCATTTCTGAGACAACTGATACATTGCTTCTTCTGCAGTAACTTTGGCTTTATATCAGTATTTATGCAGTTCAAAAAAGATATATGTGATTAAAGACTTAACCATTCCTCTGTAACTAGATATTTGATTTCATACATTTTGAAATTAACTTTAAACATGAAAACGGAAATAAATACGGAAATGCATGTTACCAACTATTAAAACCTACCCATCAGTTTTTGGGCAGACCAAGCTTCAAAGCCCATTTGGTCCAAAGGAGTTTATTTAAAGGATTAGACAAGATGCCTAAAAATCAAAAGAACTGCAATAAAAATATTCACACACACGTACAGAACTGAGGAGATAAAAAAGCCAAGGGTTTTCTGACTAAGTGAAAACTGGAAAGAAAAACAAAATAAAAATTCACCTGAAGTGGGTTCAGTTAAATGAAGGGGCAATTTCCCCAATTTTGGACATAAATATCTTTTTAACAGTGTAATCTTTGATTTAACATTTTTAAAAAAGATTTTATTTACTTGTCAGAGTGCGCGCACTCCTAACTTTAGAATCTCGAGCTGTACTCTAAGTTTTCTTTTTTTTAAAAAAGATTTTATGTATTTGACAGAGAAACACGGAGAGGGAACACAAGCAGGGGGAGTGAGAGAGGGAGGAGCAGGGAGCCCGATGTGGGGCTCGATCCTGGGACTCCTGGATCATGACCTGAGCTCAAGGCAGAGGCTTAACCACTGAGCCCCCCAGGCGCCCCTTCTTTTCCTTTTTTAAGATTTTATTTATTTATTTGACACAGAGGTAGAGAGCACAAGCAGAATCCCACTAAGCAGAGCCCAACGTGGGACTTGAGGCCAGGGCCCTGGGGTCGCGACCTGAGCCGAAGGCAGATGCTTGAGGGACTGTGCCCCCCAGGCGCCCTTGTACTTTTATGAGGCTCTCTGAGATTTCGTCTTCTAGCCCTCACGAAGCCAGCGGGAGACAGCGGGGCTCAGTCAGGAGGCAGCAGTGGCCGCAGACGCCGGCTGATGCCAACATTCTCCTGTAGACACATGACAGAGCACAGAAGGAACCGGGCAGATGTCAACTAGAGACACCTACCCCCGCCCACCTGGGTCCTCAGCCACCATCTTCTTGTCCTCAGATTATCGTGCATCCTCCTTTGGGACTCCATGCCTCCCAGTGAGCGACAACAGACAGAAAAGCAGACAGGTGGAAGGAAGGACATCATTAGGCAAACTAATCATCAACAGACTAAGTTTCTGACACATGGTCATATTCCTGGTCAGAGTATTTTCAAGTCAAGATAGTTTTAATCACGGAGAAATTAGGAAGACGGATATGTACTCACATCATCTATCCCCCCCACACCGGGACTCTCTGGATGCAACACGGGCTAAGGAGAGAGCAGCACGGAGTAGCACACGGACAGGAAGCCTCAGCAAGGTGAGGTGTGGGGCCCCCAGTGCCCACCCACCCTCCGTCTCAGAGGAGGAAGGATACAGTTCCTACCTCTACCTGAGAGCAGGTACAAAACATACAGATCAGACCGATAATCTAGTGATTACTTCGACTACAGCCAGAAGCAGTTCCCACCACAACTGGTCACTGACAGTAACTGCGGTGTGGTGGGAGAAATCCCGCCAAGGCCAGCGAGGACGCGGACGGCAGGCATCCCGCGGAGGCCAGCGAGGATGTGGACGGCAGGCACAGCTCCAACCAGCTGCCCCTGCGTGTTCTAGTGCTTCCCGGGGACCCCCGCACCCCCGCACCCCTGCAGAAACGCTCTCATCAGACTCTGTGATCAACCACAGCAGCGAGATACCCTAAATCTCAAACACCAAAAACACAACAAGGAAGAACTTCTCAGCCCCGAGCTTGTCATCAGGTTGGCTCCTGGGCTCCGTGGGGAGGTTAACGTATGGGGTTACCCTGCTCCGCTCGTCTGGCTGATGTGAGCAAAGCTCTGCGTATGCCCTTTCTCACTAACTAGCTGCAACACGTCCCCGACCTGTCTGGCCCTACTGGCCTTTTCTGGATAACTGGAGGGAGGAAAGGACGCGAAGGGAACCCTTCCCCTCAGGCCCCTTCCACACAGTGACGCACCAGCATCGGGCTTCAGCTCCACAGCTACGGGCTCCTGTTTGCAGGCCCCGGTGATGGCCAGGCAGGCTCTGACCTCACAGTAACGATGGCACGTCACACTGTGCCAGCTGTGCAGCCCAGTGAGCCTCTCCTCTCGGAGGGAGGTCAGGAGACAGCCTCGGCGGAGGGCGTAGCCCCAAGGCCAAGGACCAGGCTGCAGTGGGCACGGGAAAAGGCTTGTGGGGTTCGCATGCAGGCCGGTCCTCTCCGGACCCGCTGGGGAAGGGGGGTTTGGTGGGGAGAGGCGGGAAGCACATGCTCAACAGCTGCAGCCACACAGAGGGGCAGAGACCAGAGGAAATGGCACAAGCAGCCGGCCAGAGTGAGCAGAAGGGGACGGAGCACCTAAGGGCCCAGATACACGGTGGCCCTGGCACAGGGAAGCCGCGCACCCACCACCGCAGCAGGAAGCAGAATGCCCACCTGCCGGGTTTCTGCTCCCGACGCCGTAAACAACCCTGTGAGTCACGTCTCCACTACACACCTGCACCCACAGCTCAACACAATCTCGGGGCACAACAGCGGTAAGCTCAGACCCCTTCAAGGTGCAGCTGGACAGCTTCGTCCACGTAAAAAAGAGAAAGCCCCTTAGCGTTCGGAACGCAGGATACCCCAGGAGGGCGCGCTACGCCCGTGCTACCGTCAAGCAGCAACCTTTACAACCGCGCTTCTCCAACTTCACCAGCAGCCCCAGGGCGCACCCCGCCGCCAGCAGCTCACTCCGCGGTAAGCCGGGGGCGCGCGGGGTCCTGCTGTCCGGCAGCCCGGGGGAGGTCCAGTGAAGTCACAAGCGGCGGCCGTGCTCCCGCTGTACAAAACCCACCGACTCGCGAGCTTCTCCCCGAGCTCAGCCTTGCGCTGCGGCCCCGGGGACCCTTTCCTGCCCAGTGCCCGGCCCAGGACCCCTCCAGACCCCGCTCCCCGGGCCCCACTCACCCGGGAGCAACCACCTGGCCCGGCTGCGCGCACAGCTCCCGCACCACGCCGGCGCGCTCCGACCTCAGCCTGCGCTCGGCGCGCCCGCAGCCCCCGGAGCCAGCGCGGGCAGGGGCGGGACCGGCGGGCTGCGCGGAAGCGGCGGCCTCACACACTGCTAGCACGGAGCCGATACGCACGGCCGCGCCCGCCGCCACCCTCCACTCGAGCAGCCGCAGCGGCCCGGGGCCCGGGCAGCGCACCTCGGCCACGGCCGCCGGCGGGGCGCCCTCGGCGGGAACGCGGCCCGCGGGCGGCGCCTCCATCGCGGCCGGGCGGGGTCGCTGGGGGGAAGGCGGGCGGGCGGGACCCTCAGGGCCCGGCACCCATCGCGGGGGCGGGGGGCGGGACCGTGACCCCGGCCCCGGCGGCGAAGGCGACGGCGCTGCAATTCGCGCTCCGGCTCCGGCACCGGCTTCCACCCGCCGCCCGGCCCGCGCCAACTTCCGGGACGGCGTCTGACGTCGCGCGACGCCGCGTGCGTCCGCCGCGGGGCTGGCGTATAAACACACGCCCACGCGGAGCTGGGGAGGCGGTGCGTCGGCCGCGGGTGCCCGGAGCGTCGTGGAGGCGAGCGTGTGGGACCGGCCCGGCGGGAGTGGCGGGGCCACGCCCCATGTGCCCCGGGAGCGCCAGCGGCGTGGGGCTGCGGGTCCCGGCGTGCAGCGCGCGCCCCGGCCCAGAAACCCCGGAATGCACTGCGAGGCCCCGGCATGCCGCGCGCCTCCCTGTCCCATAACTCCCTTGGTGGGCCTGGGCTCAGGGTCGTTAAACTATGAGTCCCGGCATGCAACGCGGACCGCCGTCCGCTGCCCCGTCACGTGCTGCGGCTTGTTGTGAAGAGACTGCGAGTCCCGGCATGCAACGCGGACCGCCGTCCGCTGCCCCGTCACGTGCTGCGGCTCGTTGTGCAGAGACTGCGAGTCCCGGCATGCAACGCGGACCGCCGTCCGCTGCCCCGTCACGTGCTGCGGCTCGTTGTGAAGAGACTGCGAGTCCCGGCATGCAACGCGCACATCGGGGCGTTGCGGGCCCGGCATGCCGCGCGCGGTCGGTGGTCGGAGGGTGGCGGGCGCCTATCTGGCTCGCCTCGGGGGTGGTGGGGCTCCGGGCGCTGGTCCCGGGGGCGCCTGGCTGGTGCCCGCGCGTGGGGAGGCCCCGCGGGGCTGCGGGAGGAGAGGAGCGCCCGGTCGGTGATGACCTGGCAGCGGTTTGGAAAGCTCGGCCGTCCCGGAGCCGGGGGCGGGCGGCGGCCCTGTAGACCCGGCGGGCTTCCGGGGGCCGCGTCGTCCGGTCCCGCCCCGGGCGCCCTGCGGGCCGATTCCCGACTCGGTTCGCAGACCCAGCCGTTGTTTGTGCGGTGGGGACGCGGGGGCATCGCGCCGCCCACGGAACGCGGCCGCCGGCAAGTCCCAGGCGGTGTGGAAGGGCTCCCCGCAAAGCCTGGAGGACGGCGCCGTCCGTGAGCCCGCAGCCCGGGCGGATCTCCCCCTGCGGCCCCCGGGGCTCTCCGCTCGCGGCCCTCTGCAGTCACGTCAGGGATCCACGGCCTGGACGTCGGGCCGCTCTCCTCCGCCAACGGGCCAGGAGGAAACAGGAAATGTCGAGAAGGAAAGCACAGCGAAGCCTGTGTGCAGCGGGTGAAACGCAGGGCGGATAGGGGGACGGGGGACCCAAACACCCACATTAAAAAGAAGAAATCTCTCAGATCTAGTCTTTGACCATAAGAAGTCAGAACAGAAGGGCAAACTTAACAGGAAGCAAAAAGACAAGTATTGATTAGAGCAAGAATATCGGAGAAATGCTACAAATCATAAGTTGGTTCTTTGAAAGGGTCAACAAAGGACAAAACGAGCCGGACTGACCAGGACTGACCAGGTGAAAAAGAGGGAAACCTCGCTGACTCAGGGATGAAAGGGAGAGGAGCATCCCCAACTTGACAGAAATAAAAGTGATTATGAGGGAATAATAGGGACATATGCGTGCTAACAGATTAGGTGATTTAAGTGAGATGGATAAATCCTTGGAAAAACAAAAATAACATTGAGGAAGAAACAGAACTAATCTCACGTTGTGCAGTGTTACTAAAGGGCCTCATGGACTCCCGACCTTCCAAAGAGGGTGTTCTCTCTCCTTGGCCCCCGACTCTGATCCTCCTCCAGAAGCTTCTTTCAGAGCCCCTGAGTCCTCAGGCTTGGCCAGGTGTGGAAGGGAGCGGCACTCCCCAGCGGACAGGGAGTGGGACAGCTGCTTGCTCTGCCTGGCCAGGAAGCAGCAACACCTCCCTGAACGGCTCCATTTTCCTGGAACTGACACAGTATAGCCCTGTGGTGAGAGTACATGTTTTCTGATTTGATCCTGATGCTTAGAGAAGAGCAACACAGTTTCCGTGTTGTTGCCGTGAGGGGCTGCTGGCTCTTCCCACCCACGGTTACAGGAGAGCCGCGTGGTATTCACTTTGCAGTGGTGGCATTTTCATAGATCTGATTCCCAAATCCCCTTCTGATGAAAATAAGTGACCTTGACCCCTTACCATCCTCAGGTCACCCCAGCTGTCCCGGAGACGGGCTCTTCCAGGCTCTGGCTCTTGTCTAGCTCCCCTCCTCCCCACACTTACCTGAAGCCTCAAGAGGTCAATCTGTGATGTTCTGAAGAGCTCGGGACTCCTGCCAAGCACTGTTCCAAGGAGACCCTCGGGTCGCACTTCTTGGTCCCCATTGGTCCCCTCTGCGTAGGCCTGCCAGGCCCGGTGCCCTCCATGGACACAGCGTGCAGCCGTCCTGGTTCCTAGCAGCGCGCCAGCCTTGTAGGGAGAAGCCCGGAGCGCCAACGCCTCAGCCTTTCTTCTGGGGGTGCACAGCAGGAGGGGCTGATCGCCTCAATTCAACGGCTGATTTGGGGCAGGTCTGTGTTGGAGCTTCAAGGACGGCTCAGTTCCCGTTTAGTTGTCAGCGTTATTCCCTGGGTGCCCTACAGCCCCTCTTGCTGCTGGGAGCTTGGTCTCAGGCGATGTCCCCTTCCCACAGGCCTGGCCACACCTGAGATGTGCGTGGTTCCCTAGCACCAGCCAGATGGCCCGTGCGGAGAGCCAGCCCTTTCAGCCCGCTTTTCAGAGCTCTCCAGTGTCTCTTAAAACACCATGTTTGCAATTTCTCATTTTCCCCAAGATCTTGTGGCGGGGGCAGTGGCTGCTTTCTACCCACTTCACTCTTATTGGAAGAAGAATGGGACTCCAACAGGGGAGGAAACAGGCCTAGACCCAAGGACTGTTGTACCCAAGTCGTGAGACCCCCAAAAAGACCACCGGAGACCAGAGTCAAAGCCAAGCGGCAAGGGTCGTTTATTGTCAGGTTTGAACCTGGGCCTCCGTGCGGACGTTACCAGTCACGCTCAGAGACCCCGAGCATAGTCTTAGCGCAGCTTTTATAGGTAAGGGAAAACAAGTTACAGAGTTTCCCCAGTTACAAGCACATGATTGGTTGACATTCTCCCTAGTTTACTGGTTGCCTTATGACTGGCCTTGGCCCCCCAGCCCAGCAAACCCCAAGATGCCCGATGGTCTGGTAGGAGGCTCTGGGAGTGATCACGTAGCCACATTCCCGGAGCCAGATGGCCATGATCTGGTTCTGAGATCTGAAGGCGTGGGGAGAGTCCTTGTGGTTACAGGGTGTCTACAGGGGTGCTGCTAGGGTTCTTCCACTTTCCCAGGGTCCAGCAAGCGAGCGTACAGAAGCCAGGTGGCTTCATCGTGATTGGGGTTCTGGGGGATCCCATGATGGAGTCCTTTATGGCAAACATGGGAACAGGGTCAGGATGTTTGAAGAGCTGTGGGCACCACCAGTCACAATTCTGGCTTAATTGGCGTTGGAGGGGACCTGAGCATCAGGAGTTCTGCTGGCTGGGTTATTCTAACGTGTAGCCAGGTTTGCAGGCAGTGGGGAGTGATCACAGGTCTCTGAGCAGATGTCTGGGCTCCTTTGATCTGTGGCTCTGCCGGCAGCCAAGGGCGGAGTGAGCCTGGAGCTGGAGACCTCAGTTCTCGGCGATCCCAGCAGGCGGCAGTGGGTGCTGGGAGAGTTGCTGAGCCACCATCACCAGGTCCCGAGACCCTTGCTGGGCAGGTTAGTGAGAAGGAGGGGTCCAGACTGGCCCCTGGAAGAAGACACAAGAAGCAGCAGGGGGGGCAGGGGCTCACGGGGTTGGGGCTCATGGGGTCCAGGGTTCACGGGGTCGAGGCTCGGGCTTCCCGGGGATCTGTCTGGTCTGAGCTCCCTGGGCATACGGTAGAGCCGGCCAGCAGGTGGGGAGCAAGGCTGGTGTGGCGGCTTCCTGGGGACGCCGGGGCAGCACCGATGGCACCAAGTGAGGGGAACATCTGCAGCCACAGTGTTGTAGGCATCGGCAGGGAGCGGCCTGTGGTGTCGGGCTGTGGCGTGGTCCTTGAGTCCCGGGGCTGGTGTGGCTGGCGGCCCCAGGGCTGTGCTGGAGGGTCCCCCTGGGACTGGGCGCCCAGGCGGGAGCGAGGCTTGCGGAGCAGGGAGGCGGTGTTTCAGTCAGAGCCTGCAGGGGTGCACGGATGAGCCTGGCAGCTACCTGTTTACCCAGGGCCTTTAGCTGGACCTCTCCCTCTGTCGTCTCCCACCCCTCAGCCCTGCTTAAAGATCACGTAAATTAAGCAGATACCGAAGTCTATGTGTAGTCCTAACCCGAACCCATCAGCTGGCCTGAGATCTACAGCATTACTAATATTGTTAGGACTTACCCTGTGCTCCCCACCTTCCTGCCCCACCCCCTTAGTTCCCGCAATTTTGCATTTGTCCTGCTTCCTTTATGTGGCGTTCTGCCACACGCAGTCCGAAGCCAGGAGCGTGCTGTGCCCTTAGGCTCGCTCTTGAGGGTCATAAAAACGCATCGCACACATCGGGGTCATTTTGGTCTGTATATGGCTTTTTCATTCATCACTGTGTATCCGAAATTCACAGAAGCCATGGTACTTCCTGTGCTTATCGTTAATTATGACTTCGATTTGATAGCTCACGGGGGAGTGTGAGACGGCACAGTTACCGTTCTCCTGTAGATGGACATTTGGGTTGAGTTCTTACGAAAAGGGCTGTTTTCTTGCCTTTCGTGCTTTCTCTTCTCAAGTACCCCTTCGTGTTGATTGCTGGTTTTTTTCCCACTGGGTTGTTTTCTTATTGATGTGTAGTTTCTTTATGGCTTCTGAATACCTTGGTTGTTTATGTCGCCCACATCATCTCTTCGTTTTTGCCTTGTCTTTTTCATTTTCTTTACGAAAACTTTGATGAACAGAAGTTCTAAGTTTTAGGAATGCATTACCTAACCTGGCATCATAAAGATAGCTCTTCTTCTAGAAGTCTCTAAAATTTTGCCTTTCACAGGGAAGTCGTTAAGTAGTAAGAGATGGAGGTTTTGTGCATGGGGAAGGTAGTGATCGGACTCCTTTCCCGTGGGGGTAGGCGGTCGTCCGGGCCCTCGTGTGCAAGAGCGTGTCCCGTTTCGGGTCTGTGGCGCTCCCCTGCTGGGTGGGAGTCCCTGTGAGTGCGTGAGCCTCTTCTGCCTTCCTGCTCCGCCGTGTCCTGGCACTGCCTCCGTTGCTCTGGCTCCACAGTAAGTCGTGACATCTGCCAAGTTTCCGCACATGTTTTGTGCATATTCTTGGCCTTTAGTTTTTTCGTAAGTTCTGGAATTAGTGTGTCACTTTTATTGATAAAATTTGTTCCGGTGTTGGTCAGAAGTGTGCAGAGTCAGTAAATCAGTCTGGGGAGAAGTGACGTCTTTGTGACCTGAATCGCCCCCTCCCCAGACAGCACATCGGTCTGTTTATTAGGCTCTCTTTAAGGTCTTCTAATAAGGTTTTTCTGATTTTCTCCATATGGGATTTGCACATTTTTTGTTAGATCTATTCCTAGTTTATTTTTTTGCTGAGACCTTTGTTGATACGTGATACTTAAAAAAAACAACAACCCAACCTCTTCTAGTTGGTTGTTGCCGGCATATAGAAATGCAGCCGATTTTTGTGAGCAGATGTTATACCTGGTAATCTCTCAGAGTTCTTCTATATTGGATTCATTGATTTTGGCTTTTGTCCTTTTTAAGGAAAACGTCAGTAACATACCAGTGTTACCGAACATCACTTTTGCCTTACATCTTTTCATGTATTTTGATACATAATCTTATGTCAATCACGCAATTATTTTTTTTTATTCACTATTATCTTCTTTGGCAAATCATTTATTTCCAAGTATATTCACAAATGTCGCACGTGCGTGGGAACTTTTCTCCACCTTTTAACTGATTCCTAAGTCAGCTGCGTCACACTCAGATAACATAATCTGAACGATGCTACTTTTTTGAAATTTAATGCAGTTGCAGTAATTTCAGGATCTGGTTAATACATGCTTCCAGAGAATATGTATTTTTTCCTTATTTGATTCCGGATTCTAGATCCACCCCATAAACCAGCCCTCCTGACTGTGTCATTCAAGTCTTCTAGGTTTACATATTTTTCTGTCTGGTCAAAGCAGCCTTTGAGAGAGCGAAGGTGAAAACTCTTCCATGGTTGGGAATTCGCCAATCCCTCCCGGTAGCTTCACTAATTGTTTTTTGTGTGTGTGTGTGTGTGTGTGCTTGTGTAATGTGTGTGTGTGCATGGATGTGTGAGTGTGTCTGTGTGTATGGTGGAAGAGGCTGCTATTGAAGGAATACACACTTAGTATTTTTATGTCCTTGTTAAAAAGAACCTTCGTTATGTGGAACCCTCTGTACCCTGAACAATGTTTATCTCTTAAGATGTATTTTCTTTGAAGTAATATGACTATCTTAACTTTCTTCTTTTTCTTTAAGATTGTTTAAATTTCTTTGTCAGAGAGAGAGGGAGCACAAGCAGGGGGAGGGGCAGCGGGAGAAGCAGAGTCCCCGCAGAGCAGGGAGCCCGATGCGGGGCTTGATATCCAGGACCCCTGGGATCATGACCTGAGCCGAAGGCAGTCGCCCAACAGCTGAGCCACCCAGGCGCCCCTAAGCTCATGTTTCTGTGGGTTCTCCTTTCTCATCTCTTTCCCCTTTTGGCATTATATTGACATCTACTTTTCTATGTATTTTTTATTCTATTCTATCCTTCTGTTTATCACCATTGAAATCTTACTTTGTATCATATTCCTAACTCAATAAATGTAAAGTTAATATTCCAGTTTCTTCGCAAACAGTACCTGGATCTTAGAATACTGTGCACACCTGTGCCGCTCTCTCGACTTACAGGACTGCAGTCGTGCAGTGTTGGTCTCGCGTCACACCTCCCCGAAGTAGGGACTCTTGTTACTTTACAGACTTGTTTGTTTTTATTTAATGTATCTTTACCAGTTTATTTGGTCAGCATTTTTCTTACATTTTGTGTCTTCCTTTTTTTAAGTGATAAATAACTTGGTAAGAAAAAGAAAAATTCCAATGAGAAGAAATAAGGGACAGCTACCATACATGTAGCATGTTTGTGTCACGTGCCACCCACGCACGATCCGTGTGCGCATAGCCGCTGCACTGTGTGTGTGGGACTCCCAGCGTGCTTATGGGAAGTGCCTGCCTTCCCGGAGGCTCTGCTGGAGGGACACGCTCGGCTCTGTCCGTCCGAAGACGGCTGTAGTTAGCTCTTACCGTGGACGGCTAGTGTTGGCGGAGTAGCAGCAGAGGAAGACAGTGCCCTCTTTCATCAGAAGACGTTTCCCCCTGGATTCTGGTGTCTGTGTCTCGTTGTGGAGAGGCTGTTGGTCTGGCTGTGGAGGCTCGCAGGTGACCCATGTTCCCTCTGTCTTTGGTGTTCTGCAGTTTCTTTTCAGTTCGGATTACATTTCCTTTTCTCCCGTGCTAGTGCGTGTGCAGCTCTGAATAGATGGATGTTTGTTGGGCCTTCTTGTGCCGTGATTCCTCTCTCAGTCTTTATTACGTTTTCCCTTTTCTCATTTCTCAGCATCCGGGGGAATTTGCAGTTTAGTGACGTCTCTTCATCTGTATGTAATCTGCTGTCTCAGTCATCTGTTGAGGCTTCAAAAATCATAGTTCTATTTGGACAGTTTTCAAATATGCCTGTTCCTTTATAGTCTGTTTTTACTTGCTCATTTATTTTGGTAATTCTGCCTTTTTTCCTTCATAGTTCACTCCTAATTTTTACGATCCTGCGTCTGATCATCTATACCCTCGGTGTTGTTGTGGCTTTACAGCGTTTTTGTTGTTTGGTTCCTACTGACCCTTGTTCGTCGGGCGGTTTCCTCTCCGGTCGGTGCCGTCTGTGCGCGTGGACGGCAGTGCGGGAATGCGGTGGCCTCCACCGGCGAGAACTAGAGGCCGCGCTGGGCACTGCTGTCCCCTGCAGGCAGGGCTCGGACCACGACTGCTGCTGTGTGCCCCCAGGCCCCGGTCGCCCGATGGGGCACGCTCTCCGAGGGCACCTCACCCTGTGTATTTTGTCACTCGCACTCCCTCCCTGGGCCCAGCTCACGAGGGTTTCCCTGGTTGGGGAGTATTCAGGGTGCCCCTTGCTTCTTGTAAACCCAGTCCTGGCATGAAAATCAAGTCTTGATTCTAAATGTCGTGACGAGGGCACTTCAGTGTCTCAGCTGCCCTCCTGCCTAAAGTCAAAATATTCTCTTCGATTTTTCTTTGTTTGTTTTTCCCTGCATTAGACACACTGAAGGGGAACCCTGTCCCCGTGTCCCCCAGAGACAGCACTGACCATGGAGGCGTGCTGGGCTCCCAGGCCCTTCTCCCTGAGTGAGGGGTGGAGGGAAGCCGCGGACGGGGAAGGCCCGCGAGTGGAAGGACAGATGCGCGTGCGGAGGAGCAGGCAGCCACTGGGCGGACAGGGCGCCGCGCGGCGAGGAGCCTGCGGTCAGACGGAGCTCCTGCAGGGAGGTGCCTTAGAGCGGGAGGGCTTGAGCACGCCCCGGCCAGGCGCACGGGCTCTCTCAGCCGCGCCGGGACCTCTTCGCCCTGGCAGCAGGGGCCCGGACTGCCCCACTCCCGCGGGCCTGACCGCACGGCCCCGCGCTGTCTCCAGACCAGTTCTTCAAGAACACAGGGATAATGAAAACATCTGGACATTTTGGTCAAAGGCGCCTGTTACCTGTTTGTTGTTTTTTTTCTTTTTTAAGAGGACCCTTGTGTGAACTGTGGACAGGGACAGACAACCTGGAGGAGGGCGGTGGCTCCGGTGGTCTCCAGGAGGAGGCCGCGTCAGGGACAAGGCACCGTCTACGGTGCGTTGCTGGTGAGAGCAGCCGGTCTGGGTAGAGGGTAGAAGGCGGCTCCCCGAGCATTTCCTGCCCTGGGAGGTGGCCAGGTGGTCCTGGGGGGATCTTCCTTCTGCTTCCCAGTGGAGGGAGATGCTGTCAGTTTGGCGTGCGTTCTGCAGGGTGACCTGGGGGAGTAGGGTTCTGGTGACAGCCCACAGGGCTCAAGGGTCTGCTTTGCCTCGGATTCCCACCAGCTATGACCACAACAACAGGTAGACCAGCGCTGGGGCTGTTGAGCCTTCCCCTGTGGCTCAGGTTTTTTAAATTAAGTCAGGTGTGAAGAAAACATGTTTTGGAGTGAATCTGATTGTCCGAGCCCCAAGTTTTCATTTGAAACCCTGCTTTCTCAGTTCAGAACTGGGTAGTAAGCCTTTCTGCAGCCTGAGAGCCTGCAGGCACCCCCATCCAGTGTCCCTGGTGCGCCTCAGCGAGGGAGAGCACCCCCAGCCCCGCACGCTCCCGCACACAGCGTGTTCCCTTCCCGTGGGGGGGCAGCAGGCTACTGGCCATTGCGTGTGGGAACTGTATATGTTTTTGGGGAAATAAGCATAGCGCTTATTTGACTTTGTATCATGAGATGGGGGTGAAAAGGGCTTTTTTTTTTTTTTTTTAAGGATTTTATTTATTTATTTGACAGAGAGAAACACAGCCAGAGAGGGAACACAAGCAGGGGGAGTGAGAGAGGGAGAAGCAGGCTTCTGGCTGAGCGGAGAGCCCGATGTGGGGCTCGATCCCGGGTCTCCAGGGTCATGACCTGAGCCGAAGGCAGTCGCTTAACCAACTGAGCCCCCCAGGCGCCCCGAAAAGGGCTTTTTAAAGAGAACCCGAGGCTCTGCAGACTGAAGGGGTTGTCCACGCAGCTTACAAGGGGGTTTCTTTCCGTTTGTGAAAAATATTCCTGTGGGACTTACTGCTGATTTATTTGACGACTGGTTTAAAAAGAATCGGTATCCTTCAGAGACGTATGCTGGCGTACTTCGAGGTGCCGTGGGAGGGTCCCCGGGATGGGTCTCCGCAGACTGTGGCCCGAGGGATGGCCGTGTGGCTGGGGCGAGGGGCGCTCCATACGACTGGTGTTGGAGAGGGGCACGAGCAACGTTGGCATCTTTGCATATATTCTGAAAACTCTCATGATAAGAAGCCTTAAATGCCGTGTTAGAGGAAAAAAAATCTTCCTGTCAAAGTTGTACGTGTAATTTGCTTCTCCCCTCATGACTGCCAAGGCTCCATCGCAGTCACTGGAGAGAGTTTAGGGGAAACAGGTCCCAGGATGGGCGCCTTCGTGGAACCCCAGCACAGAATGGGGTGGGATCGCTGCTGGCGGTTGGTTTCCTCTTTCGAACCCAGTGCACGGCAGACAGGAGACTGTGAACAGGGTTGAGAGAGCCCTTAATAGAAAGAAACCTCTCTCCAGTGACTCTTTAGAAGGCCATCTGCTGTTGCGTTTTACCGCATGGAGCAGGAACGTCCTGCAGCGTCAGGCCCACTCCGATCTGCATGGCCGTCCTTACGCTCAGGCCAGCTGGCGCTGGCTACGGCAGCCGGAGCGTGAGCCTGAAAGCCAACGGTGCAAATTCTCTCGCTTGGTTCTTGTGCAAAACTGTTTTGGCTATTCTAGATCCTTTTCATGTCCGTAAAAATAACAGGCTCACGTTGTCAGTGTCTACAAAACGCGCTAGGTTTGGCGGTGCTCACACGGGGCTGAAGTCTAGCCGTGTCGAATGTTTCATCTCTGGACACGAGTGTCTCTGGATTTATTTAAATCTGTAATTTCTCCCAGCAATGCTTTGTAGTTTCATGTGAACAAATCTTACTCTTCTTTCGTTAAGTTTAGTACTAAGTATTCTATTATTTTTGATGCTATTGTGAATGGAATTGTTTTCTTAATTTTCAGGTTATCGACACCATGCAAAAATAGGATTGATTTTTTTTTTTTTTTGCATAATGATTGTGTGTCCTGCAATCTTGATAAGATAATCTTGCTTATTAGTTCTGGTAGTTCTTTTTTGTTTGGATGGGTTGTTTTTTTTTTTTTTGTAGAATTCTTAAAATTTTCTATATACAGGTCATCTGTAAATGTTTTATTTCTTCTTCTCAATATTTGTGGAACTTGAATTGCTTCTCCTTTCTCTCATTCTCTTTTTTCTTGGAGAAGATATTGCTATTGTACTGAGTAGGGGCTCCCATGGGATGCTGAGCAGCAGTGATGAGAACAGATCCCCTGTGGGCACAGCTTTTGGAGGGACAGAACGGAAGTCTTCCTTCAGACCCGGCTGTGAGGAGGGCGCCTGGCAGCTCAGTCCGTTAAGTGTCTGACTCTTGCGTTTAGCTCAGGTTGTGCTCTCGGGCTTGTGGGCTGGGGCCCTGTGTGAGGCCCCACAGTGGGCTCCAGGCTTGGAGCAGCCTCTGCTTGGGGTTCTCTCTCTCCCTCTCCCTCCAGCCCTCCTGCTCGTGGGCAGGCACTTGCTCTCTCTCTCAAATAAGCAAGTCCTTTAAAAGAAGGCAGTTTTGGTTACAGCTGTAGGTTTTGTTTTGTTTTGTTTTGTTTTACATGTCCTTTATCAGGTTGAGGACATTCCTTTCTTTTGCTTATTTGAGAGTTCTTTTTTTTTTTTTAAGTTTTCTTTCTTTCTTTCTTTCTTTTTTATGATATTTATTTATTTATTTATTTATTTGACAGAGAGAAACGCAGCCAGAGAGGGGACACAAGCAGGGGGAGTGAGAGAGGGAGAAGCAGGCTTCCCGCCGAGCAGGGAGCCCGATGTGGGGCTCGATCCCGGGTCTCCGGGATCATGACCTGAGCCGAAGGCAGTCGCCCAACCAACTGAGCCCCCCAGGCGCCCCGAGAGTTCTTTTTTTTAAGTTTTTGAATGCACCTTAGATTTGTCAGGACTTCCCACAACTATTGATTGATCTGTTTTTAGGTGTTTGTCTAATCGGCCTTTCTGGGATAAGTTCTGATTGGTCATGGCTTATCATCTTTTTAAAGATTTTTAGGGATTTATTTATTTATCCATTTACTTTGTTGAGAGCGCGCGTGCGAGCGTGAAGGAGCAGAGGGAGAGGGAGAGAAGCGGACTCCCCGCGGAGCACGGAGCCTGCTGTGGGGCTGGGTCTCACGACCCCGAGATCAGGACCTGAGCCGAAACCCAGGGTCGGACGCTCCGCTGAGGGAGGCGGCCAGGCGCCGCTGTAACCCTTCTACAAGCTCCGGCCTCCGTCTGCCCGTCCCTCGGTAGGGGTTCTGTGTCAGTGTTCAGGGGACTCTGGACTGAGGCTTCCTTGTGATGTTTTGTCGGCTTTCGTGTCGGGGTGATGCCTGCGGGACTCTTCCAAGGCCCCGGCTTCTCCGGGGAACCTGGGTCCTCCACAGAGACGCAGAGCGGGTGGGTATTGTTCGGCTCATTTGTCTTTCCAGGGACTAGGCATTTCCTTCTCTCTGGCACCACGTTGCCCATGACATTCCCGTCGCCCTTCCTCCCCTGTGCTTGGGAGTGAGGGCCCCCCTCCATCGCTCCGCTCGGGGGACCTCCTGTCTCTGCTGCGTCCAGCTCAGGATGTGTGGCGGGTGGCCCGGGTGTTTTGGGCGGAGGGCTGGCGACGTGCAGGCAAACTTGCAGGTGTGAGGTGTGTTCAGGAACAACCACAGTGAGAAGGGGGGCCCAGGAGCTGGGGGGGGCGAGGCTGATGTGCAGCATGAGCTTCGCCAGCCGCGCCTTCTTGTGGCGCTCCGGGAGGGCACGTGGCCGTCACCGCTGTCCCCAGATCTGTTCGGTCCTGCCCTGATCAGACCTCGGACGGGTCTCGGCAGCTCAGGCGTGCCTCTGGCTACATCCCGGGGGCGCCTGGGGGGCCTGGCACTTCTGGCTCCCGCGTGCAGACACGTCCTCGCTGAAGCGTGGGGCCGAGGAACATGCGCAGGAGTACGAAGACACAAGCCGCACGGGGGCAGATTCTCGGGCGCTCACGGGTCCCCTTCCAGTGCGCTTCCCCGGGGAGCACCCACCCTCCTGGCAGGACAAAGGGAGGCCCCTTTGTGTTCTCCCTCCCGGAGGGCGTGGCGGGCGCGCGGCTCTGTTTTCTACTTTATCCACACCTGTGTCTGTGCAGGGCTGGGGCTGCACCGCAGCTGGGGAGCTAACACTTGAATCCTAAATAATAATAATTACTGTTTCTGGTTATTTTGAATCTACTGACAAAGACCTTTACAAAATAATTGCACTGATCAGTCCCCTGGGAGTTACAGGGGAAGGCTGAGTTGGTGTGACGAGGACGGGAGGGGGCCCTGCAGTGCCGTTCTGCGGCGCGGTCGCCGTGGGGGACACGTCCCGTGCGAGCACCTGACGGGGTGTCGATCGAGCGACAGCTGTTTCCTGGCCTCCCCTTAGAACAGAGATCACAAGCCAGCCACACCCACAAGCCCCGCTGCACATCGAGATCCGCGGGACGACGGCTCGAAGGCATGTTTTGGGGAGAAACAGCCTTCAGGAGGAACAACGCTTTAGAATGTGAGATGGAAGAATCCTGGGGAAATTGTGGTTTAATCGGGACTGCAGATGTGGTTTACAAACACAAACAAAACGTCAGTGTCTGTCTTGAGGCCTGCTGCTGCCTGGAACAGGGACGGAATGTCCCGGAACAAAGCGCCGACGGGGACGACTCGCTGTCACAGGAGATGAGGGTGTTGCGCCGGACCCGCGCCGGGCTTGCCGCTGGGGCTTCCTCCGTGTCCTTCCCGTGGAGCCGTGTCCTCACCACTAACGCCGGAAGGAGCCTGGGGGCCATCACCGCACCCGCTTTCCCCATGTGATGAGAGGCAGCGACCGCCAGGGGGAGACGCTCCTCCTGCGGGCTCTCCTAAGTAAATAATAATAATTTAAATAAATGTAGTAGGTAACTAATAGCACAGGTGACGTGTGGGCAGCCCGTGGCCATGTGGGGCCCGGCACCTGAGGTCTGGGGCCAGTGCCAGATTGCAGGAGGGTCCAGTAAGCATCCCGTACCCACCGTGAGAATGGGAAATTCCATTATCTCCCTGTGGTTTGGAAGTCTCCCACCTGCTGGTCAGCAGGGAATAACCCAGCGCCCTTCTCCCGGACCTCTGAAGCAACAGGCCTTGGGTTTATATCATGCTGTCGGATAGCTGTGCGGGGGGAGAAGACCCCTCGGTAATTTGGAACTTCCTCGTGCTGCTAATGCAATCAGGAAGCTGGCCCTTGATAGGATTAGAGGCCAGGGTGCGTGCTCAGAGTTACTAGCCTGTCACCCTGCGTGCCGTAGGAACAGAGGGGGCGGGAGGGGTGGGGAGGCTCTTTGGGGGCAGAAAGCAATTAGTGGGATTGAGTCAATAATTTTGGAACCTGGAAATCAGGTTTTTGGAAATAAATTTGAGTAGGTGAGTTCTCTAAGCAGTGTTCTCCAAACTTTTTCCCGGCCCTGTCTTGTTTTCGCCGTGGTGCACACTCGCCTCCCTCTGCCTGTCCTTACGGGGTCCTCAGCAGGGTACCCGACTCCATTCTCGTGCCGGTCCTGTGGACTAAGAGGTCTTACCCCCGTTTCTAGGTGAGGAAGCCGCCGTTGGGAGCAGGTGTAGCTGAACTGCTGACTGGCGCGGTGGTTATCGGGATTCCGGGCGGCTAACTCCAGTATTCTCTTAATGTATTACATTTTCTCAGACTCCTCTGTACCGGGACACACAGGCACCTGCTTGTAGGACACATACCCTGACCTTCTGCCGAGGGGTGTGCCAGCCCTTGCCTGGGGAAAACAGCTTGGAATAGAGAAACCCAGGACCTCGTAGATTTGCCCATGCCATCAAGTGTTGCAGTTTCGGGAAATTCACACAGCAAGTCACTGGCTTTGGGAGGGAGGACACGTGGTGGTGTACAATCCTGTTGCCTAAGAGAGGTCTTATTTCCTACTGTTAAGCAACTGCTTAAAAGGCTTGGGGGGAGTATAAGATGCATTAAGAAATATTTGTTGAGGAAGTAAATCAATGGATAAAGCAGATAATAAACACAATATAAGGCCTAAATAACTAACGCGATCAAAAGATGAGGGATTACAAAAACCAGTTTCACGCAGAAGCTGAGGTGGCCCCAGCGGGCTCCCCCCACCCGGCGGTCAGACCCTCCCCATGGCAGGCTTCCCTGACTTGCAGTCTCCTCTATCACCACACGGGGGCACAATTGCACCTTTGAAAATCATGAGTGCAGGATGGCATTGATTTCTGCGTATTTATAGCATCCTCCAAATAAAAACGGTGAAACTCAGTTTACTAAACGGAGAAGAGAGGCATCAGGCTTTCTATCACTGCGCCCCGAGGGGAGGAGGTTTAGGAAGGCCTGGATTAGACCTCAGAGGTGTGGGGGACCAGCCCCTGGGGGAAGGGAAGGAGCCGGGTTCCCTTGTGGGGACCTTCTGTGGCCTGACTCCCGGCTGCCGTCTTGGTCCGTGCCCGCTGGCCAGGGTGGTCACTGCCAGTGCCCCGGCGCCTCCAAGTGTCCTAGTGTGGAGGAGACTCAGGGGCCTCCTGGTCCCAAGGGGTAGACGTCCGTGGTGGGCAGTGTGCCAGCAAACGCCCTGGGCGTCTGATCGCGGGCACACGGACTAGGAGTGGACGAGCCATGCAAGCCAAAGGCGGGGTCACGGGACGAATGAAGGCCATGCCCGCGGTGGAAGGCTCCCTGCGCTAAGACCCCGCAGCGCCTACCGGCTGTAGATCTCCATGGGAATCTGGGGCTTACAAGCCGTTACCTGTGATGAGGGCCTGGGACTCAGAGACGCTCAGGAACACGGCCGGGGGTCCGGGGCAAGGGTTCCTGCGGGACGCGCCCACAGCCGACTGGCCCCAGACACAGACCAGTACGGAGGCCTGGACCTTCAGACCTCCCTCCCGTCGCTCCTGCTTTCCTCCCTCCCGTCCCTCTCCTCCCTTCTCCCCCCCTCCCGCCGGCTTCTCCTCCCCTCCCCTCCCCTCCCTCCCCCTGACATATGGAATGTCACACAGCCTTAAACCGAGGACTATTCCGGCCCCACACAGGAGCCTGAAGACACGGGGCTGAGTGCCGCCTCACGGCTGAGGTCCCTGGGGCTGTCGGATCGCGGGCCGGGGAGCAGGGGCAGCACGGGGGCTGGGGGAGTGAGGGGTCAGGGTTTGCTGGGTTTGGGTGAGGACGGAGGCCCGGCCTCGGGGGAGCTGAGTGTGGAGTGTGGTGTGGACGGCTGTACCACGTGGTGGTCACCGCGATGCTGATCATGTGTTACATGGGTTTTGCAACGAGTCACAAAATGGAGGAAGACTCGTCCACGTTAATGCTTCTTTGGGGAGTTCTGGGTGTTTCAAGTGAGCAGAGACCAGGGCACGGGACTCCCAGAGTCCCACGGGACTCTTCTGAGGCCCCGGTTTCTCCAGAAGGACCGTGATATCCACAGTCAAGACACGAATCGGCGGCGTTTTAGTCCTTTTTAATTTAATTTTTATTTGTTAACAAAATATCTTTTAATTGTTAAAAAATATTTTATTTATTTGTCAGGGAGAGAGAGTGTACAACGGGGGGAGCAGAGGGAGAAGCAGACTCCCCCGGGGAAGGCAGCCCGATGCGGGGCTTGAACCCAGGACCCCGAGATCATGACCTGAGCCGAAGGCAGACGCTTCACCCACTGAGCCCCCAGGCGCCCCTTGATTCCTTTTTTAACCGGAAAGGAGGAATTCCAGAATCACAGTGCAGGGGCTGTCCTGAGACTCACGAAGCCGAGCCCGCACTCTGGGAACAGCGGCGAGGAAACGCCGGTGGCGCGGTGCGGCGGGGGGGTCTGGGCGTGGGGGTGTTCATGGGGTCCGGGGATCGACATGTGCCCGTCTGCAGCGCCCATGGACGCGCTTCACGGGGCCTGCCTCACTGCCCTGCGTCTCTCTCAGCGGTGGTGAGGCCCACACGTCCCACTCACCCCATGAAAGGAGCTGATGGCGTATTTTACGTGGATGTCACTCTGTTTTTCAAGTCCAGTAAAAGCTGCCCGAGTGGTTGGCGCCCTTTTCCTCCCACCCAGACTCGACGGGGAAAGGCCTCTGCACGGCTGCCTGTCCTCCGGGCTGCGTCCGGCTCCGGAGGGGCCCATGTGTGGCGGCCTGCTGCAGGTGTGAGGCGGGAAGGGCCTGGAGGTCACGCCGGCAGGACGAGCCGCATCCTCTGTTCAAGACACCAGCTCTCCTCTTGCGCCACACTTCTCAAGAAATGTCACTGCCCGAGTATTTCCACCAAAATGTTTATGCTTCTCCCCAGTTCTAGGTTGGAGTTCCTTATTGACAGACTTCCCACGCTGGCCCAGCTGGCCTCGGCTCTGAGGCGGGCGGAGGAAAGCAGAGCCCCGCGACCAGGGAGTTTGGAGGGGACACCCGCCCGGCCGGGCCCCTGGGCACGCTGGCGTCTGGGTCTGACCCGAGGAGACCGGAGGCCGACTGGCTGTCCACCCAGACAGCTCTCCAGACCCCGAGACGCCCCTGCCGCCCTGGCGGGGGCTGGCTGCCTGGGGTCCCCCCCCACCGAGCCCCTTGCCGGCATCTGAGCCAGTGACGCTCCTGCCAGAGGATCTGTGCAGCCCGGGGGGCCGACTCAGCGTGGGGACAGAAGGTTCCAGAAGCCGTGGGGCTGCGTCTGGCCCTCCGCCCACCACGGAGCCTGAGCTGGCACCCCTCCCATTGGTGGTCGTCAGGACCCCTCCCCTGGCTTTTCCAGACAAGGAGCCCCCGGTGTGGACGCCCCCCAGGCAGCTCCCCTCCTGGGCCGTGAGGTGGCCGCCCATGGCGCTGTTC
Source organism: Spilogale gracilis (assembly GCA_004023965.1). Taxonomy (NCBI): domain Eukaryota; kingdom Metazoa; phylum Chordata; class Mammalia; order Carnivora; family Mephitidae; genus Spilogale; species Spilogale gracilis. The sequence goes on along the minus strand of PITA01013632.1, from coordinate 2,142 downwards.
TGACTGGGTCCTGGGTCCAAGGGCGCTGCCGCCGACCCGCAGAGCATTCCCCACCATGCTCTCCCCGGTCTGCACTCCCATGTCGGAGGCCGACCCTTCAGCCGCTGGGCTGGTCGGCGGGCAACCTGGGTGTAACGAGATGCAGGCTAGGGGGACCTCAGGCCTGGTGCGACCCCGCCCCGCGGAGACCCCGCCCCGCGGAGACCCCCGCCCCAGCGTGAGACCCCCCACCCCAGCGTGAGACCCCCCACCCCGCTGTGAGACCCCCCGCCCCAGTGTGAGACCCCCCCGCCCCAGTGTGAGACCCCGCCCCGCTGTGACCCCGCCCCGCTGTGACACTTGCCTTCCTAGGTCAAACTGTCCCTGGTTTCGGCCCTCCTGCTCTGCCTTCCTTGGGAGTGACGTCTGTGTTGACGCCGGTCTCTATCCTGGGTCTACCGACTGGACTCCAGGCAGGTGGGCGAGTGGTGACTCCCTGTTTTCCCGTCCTCTGACCAGCACCCTCCGATCAGAGACACCGACGTGGGGCACCCGCATCGCTGGCCCTCGCGTGGAAGACTGCGGGGGAGCCATGGTCCCCGTGGACCTGCTTCCACATTTGCGCCATGGCTGCCCCTCCCCCAGGCTGCAGCGGGGAGCAGGACGCAGGCCTGTCACCCAGGGCAGGACCCCATGTTTACGGCGGCCCCAGGGCTGCCTCTGATTCACACTGTGCGATATTTTTAGTGGCAGAACTCTCTTTGAATTTACTTTGCTTGAACTTCTGCTTTTCTTGTTTCAGATGATTACTTTTCTGATATTTCCTAGAACTTTTTAACAATTCTTTTGACTTCATGCTACTTTTAAAAAAATTTAAAAGTAAGTGTATAACTAACATGGCGTGTAGTTTACTTACAAAGTAAAGTACCGCTGTCCACGGCCCCCACCCCAGCAACGCGCTCTCAGACTTCAGGAAAGCCCAGTGGGATTCTGAGGAACGATGAGCCCACGCGGCTCCGGGCGCCTTGGTCGCTGAGTGCCCCCGACCCCGCGGCCCGCTGTGCCCACCTGCCTGCCCCGGCCTCCCCCACATGGCAGACCCACCAGGTCGCGGGTGGGCTGACCACACGGCTGCCACTTTTTATTTTGCTTTTAAGGCTTACAACTCTCCAGCACCAAACGGGATAAAAGCTCACACCACCCAGAGACACGCGACCAGGGACAGATGAGGTCAGAATTAACTGGGATGCCAACGGGAATGGGTGGGAGGCAGCCAGACAACGGGCATCGGGACCTCGGCGCCACGCTCCCTGGCCCCGTGTGATGTGAAGATGAACTTTATAACTCGGCCCCTCAGGCTGGGAAGGAGGAACGTCCTGTCTACATTTGGAGAGGTTTTATCTCGAGGACCCAAGGCTCCAGCCGCTCACAACGGAAGATGCCGCCCAGCCCCTCCACCACGAGCAGCCCAGCCCTAAGCTGCCGTCCGTCTGAATCCAGAGCGAGCCGCGCCCGGGGCTGCGGGGAGTGGGGTACGGCGCAGTTGCCCCTCTAGGCTGCGTTCTGCGCCCTCGATCCTGGGGCTCATGGGGAGCCGTGTCTGCCACTCACCCGCGGGAGCGAGCAGTGGGGGGTGCTCCCACGGACCCGGAGGGTGAGCACGGCGGCATGGGAAGGGCTGCTGACTTTGTCAGGAAACACCCCTCGAGGGGACCCATGGAGGCAGTGCCCCCCAGCAGCAGGCAGCCAGAGCCCTGAGGCTTTCCAGCTGGACCCTCCAGGCCTTTCTCTGCACCTCTCCACTGGAGGCTGGCTGTGCGCCAGGCACTGTGGGGCAGCGGTCACACTAGGGGAGGCAAAGGGGACCTTTACTCTGGAGACAGGAGTGGGGTGGGGCGCAGAGTTCAGTGGGAGGACAATGAGTTGAGGGGACACACCTGGACATCCTGAGTCTGAGGGACCGGCCAGCCCAGCTGGTGCATTCTGGAGCAGGAGGGGACAGTGGGGCCGGGAGAAGGGTGAGGAGGCGGGGCACAGCGGTGAGGAGGAGCAGGGGTGAGGAGGAGGGGTGCAGGGACTGGAGAAGTGGGTGCGGAGATGAGGAGGGGTGCAGAGTGTGAGAAGGAGCAGGTGCAGGGACTGAGGAGGAGGGGTGCAGGGGCT
>PITA01013631.1:0-56788 GCA_004023965.1 Spilogale gracilis | reverse complement strand
TTATCTTATAACATTTTTATTGAGTTTTTCAGTTATGCTACTGTATTTTTAAATTTCTATTATCTTATATGTATTTACTTATTTTTTTTAACAGGCTATTCTTGTTTCATTGAAACAATATCTTCTCTTCCCTCCATGAAGCTATTAGTAATAAAATGTTTTCTTCTCTGTATTGTCTGGTTCTTCCAGTTTGCTTATAATGTGACTCTGTTTTTGTATAAAAGATGTCTTAAGTATCTAGTGGCCCTTTGTGTTTGCATATATTTGAGAGTGTGGCACACTTAGTGTAGTGTGCAGATTCTTGGTTTTGCTATAGGAAGATCTGTCTAGAAGAGCATTACTTAATATAATTTTATTCGATGATGGACATGTTCTGCATGTACACTGTCCGGTATCCTAACCACTAAGCATATGTATCCATCACATGACTAGTGCAAAGGAGGAACTAATGCTTAAATTTTACTTAATTTAATTAATCAAAGTTTTTTTTTTTTTTAAGATTTTATTTATTTGACAGAGAGAAACACAGCCAGAGAGGAAACACAAGCAGGGGGAGTGAGAGAGGGAGAAGCAGGCTTCCTGCCAATCAGGGAGCCCGCTGTGGGACTTGATCCCGGTTCTCCAAGATCATGACCCGAGCCAAAGGCAGTCGCTTAACCAACTGAGCCACCCATGCGCCCCAATTAATCAAAGTTTTAATATAAATCATTACAAGTGGCTAGTGGCTACTATATTGGGACTCTACAGGCCTATGGTTTCTCTTTCATTTTTTTTCCTTAGTGAATTGGGTTGGATTCACTAGAAAAAGAGCTTTGGGCTTTTTCCCGGAAGGTTCAGCTTTGATTGCTACCGTTCTGAGAGGCAGGCAGAGATAGAGGACTAGGGGCAGGGATGGTTTCATTCCCAATATGCCAGCATCCACCTGTTCTTAATTTTCTAGTTAGTATTGCAGCACCCCCCCGCCCCCCCGCAACTGCCCCGGGATTCTCAGGCTTAGTTTTGCTAGAAAATAAACTTCTAGGCTTTGTGTTGGTAAATAGGGGATTTTTTTAAAGATTTATTTGTTTATTTGAGAGAGAGAGAGAGCGCGCACACACGTGAGCAGGTGGAGGAGGGGCAGAAGAAGAGAGAGAGAGAATCTCAGACCCCACGCTGAGCACCAAGCCTGATGCAAGACTCCATCTCACAACCCGAGATCATGACCCGAGCTAAAACCATGCCATCCGGGGATGGGGATTTGAGGCTCTGTGTCTTATTTTTTTTTTTTTAAGATTTTATTTATTTATTTATTTATTTATTTATTTATTTGACAGAGAGAGAGATCACAAGTAGGCAGAGAGGCAGGCAGAGAGAGGAGGAAGCAGGCTCCCTGCTAAACAGAGAGCCTGATGTGGGCCTCTATCCCAGGACCCTGAGATCACCACCTGAGCTGAAAGTAGAGGCTTTAACCCACTAAGCCATCCAGGTGCCCAGTCTTATTTTTTTTATTCTACCTTCAGTTCTACTTCCAGAGCTGTCCAGTGCCATCAATTCCCAAAACTTGTTTGTAATCAATGCTTGTCAGCTTTTTTAAAAGTATTATTTATTTAAGTAATCTCTACACCCCATGTGGGGCTTGAACCATAACCCCAAGATCAAGAGTCAGATGCTTTTCTGATTGAGCCAGCCAGGTGCCCCAGTGCTTCTTCACTTCCTACCACCATCTTGGGACCCAACATTCTCAGATCTGATACATCAGTTACCTTTCATTAATTGTCCCTACTTGCAAATTTTGATGTCCTGTCTTTTCTTATTCCTTGCCTTACTTACAGTTTGATGTCTCGAAAAAAGGATTAATTGCCATGCTTTAGTGGGGTCTATGAAAGGTATAAACAAATGTATATGTTCAGTTATCATGTCTACTCCACAGTTGGTTTATTTCATATGTGGGTTATCTTTGTCCATTCAGACTGCTGTAACAAAAGTACTATAGACTGACTTAACCAACAGTTATTTCTCATGGTCTGGAGGTTGTAAAGTCCAAGATCAAGGTGCTGCCGGATTTGGTGTTTGGTGAGAACACTAAACCCACAGACGAAAGGCTCTACTCTCATAGACCTAATCACTTCCAAAATACTCCACCTCCTAATATCATCACTTGAAGGGTTAGGATTTCAACATATAAATTTGGGGAAAAAGGATTACCTAGAATTCATACCTCCAGGAATAATTTCAAATTTGGAAAATACTCTTTCTTTCTTTCTATTTTTATTTATTTTTTTTGAAAGATTTTATTTATTTGACAGAGAGAAACACAGCTAGAGAGGGAACACAGCAGAGGGAGTGGGAGAGGGAGAAGCAGGCATCCTGTTGAGCAGGGAACCTGATGTGGGGCTCAATCCTGGGAGTTCAGGATCATGACCTGAGCTGAAGGCAGATGTTTAATGACTGAGCCACACAGATGCCCCTTTCTTTCTTATTTAAAATCAACTCCAGGGCGCCTGGGTGGCTCAGTTGGTTGGGCGGCTGCCTTCAGCTCGGGTCATGATTCCGGAGACCCGGGATCGAGTCCCACATCGGGCTCCCTGCTCGGCGGGAGGCCTGCTTCTCCCTCTCACACTCCTCCTGCTTGTGTTCCCTCTCTCGCTGTGTTTCTGTCAAATAAATAAAATCTTTAAAAAAAAAAATAAAAATAAAATCAACTCCATTAGCTGACTTCTATAAGCATTTTAAGCTTCCACTGATTGAGACTGAATCAGGATAATTGAAGAGGTCTCCCATAACAGGAGAGACTTTGCACTGGTTCAAAGATTAGGTAGATTTTTATCTCAAAGAAAAAATTTGGGAAAAACTATACCATCTATTCAGAAATATGCAATTAGCTTTTTGAATTAATAGAACAGGAAAGACTTTGTAAAGACTCATGCAACACAATTTCTTTTATTTCTTTGGAATAATTTTTGGAGAAAGCATCATTTATATTCAAGTTCATATGGTATTTAGGCAAATCCATGTAAAATATAAGGCATGGGTATAACCTACTTAGCACTATTGTGTTTTCTTTCCTTATCTCCCGTGGGGGGGTAAACAAGGATGGTTAGATTTTTATTGGGGTGCAGATTCAGATTACCATGATTTTCAGAAAATAAAGTACTATTTATTGTTTACCTATGTTCATGGAATTGGGCATAAGCCCAACATATATTTAAAAGACTATATGACAAGGGAGATCAGTAGAGTAAGCCATTTAACTACATAAAGTCATACGTTTTAAACTTTGCTTCGGTTTTGATCTTTTATAGAGTTTGATGATTTATTTCTGCTCCTCATTGTCTAACTGTAAGCTGACTTTCCTTGAAAAATAAAGATGGTCACACACCTCCTATCTACCATAGGTGAGGCCAGTCAAGGTCCATGCTTAGAACTTTCAAAGCCCTCCAGTCTTCTTCAAGATGGTGACCTTGGGGCATTAGCAACCAGAGCTGGCTGGTTTTGCTAGCATGTTTTTGGGTGCTAAAATGAATGTCTTCTCAGTGGATTGGTCTTCTGCTTTTGTTAAATCTATAATTTGATCTCTGTGTAAATCTTAATGGTTGACAAATGACACTTGTGTTTGTTTTCTGTTTAGTCGTTAAAGCTATCACCCCACCCACATTGTTATCCCTTTTTCATAAACTCTTACTCTGCCTCAAATTTGTACCATGCAGTTAAGACTCTTAATTCTATACTGTTTGATAGCTGCTTGCTTCAGACCATCCATACTCCTCCTCTGCCCCATTTCCATCCCCGTCTAACTAAATTGTTAATAGTTATTAGTTCAGAAGACAAGAGTCATGCTTGATATGTCTTTGTAACCTCTACAGTGTCCTACACGTAAAGCCACTCAGATTAGACTCTTTTACCACGAGACAGACTGTGACATGTGCTACCATTTATCTTGTGCATTCTCTGTTCCAAGTGCCATGGAGGTACTTTACATCTTATTTCTCATCCTGCAGAGATCTTGCAAGGGAACTGATATTCTTATCTAATTTCTCAGTGGAATCTGACCCTCAGAGAAAGTAAGTAACTTGCCTACAGTTCATAAGCATCAAAGTCTGGATTTGAACCCAGATTGAATTTGAATCCATATTCTTTCTACTACTGTATGTCAACTCACCTCATTCTTAATTTCACATCAAATCCAAATAAGCATATTCTAGCAGCATTATTTACCTTTCATCTAGATTTATAATTTGGACTACTAACATAGATGAAATTCAAGTCCTAGCTGGTGACTTCCAATGCTAGCTCTGCTCTTTGGAGAATTATGTGACCAACTTTCTGAGCAAAAGTACTTGTCTCTTTAGGGCCACAGGAGCCTTATGAGAGAGCACAGGAGTGTCAAGATACTATTAGCAAACAGCCTGGTTTTGCAACCCAGGAATTCCTGAGCCCAAGAATGATAGGGCTGAGTGGTGATGTAGAGCCTATAACTTGTCCCTTCATTTCCTTCTATGCATTTCATCACACCCACATTTTTAAAACAACATTTCCTCTATGATATAATAATGGGCAAGGACTTTGAGTTTTCAGATGACAAGTGAGTGCCAGGAATATTTTATTTGTCTTGGAAAGATATAAATTCCTAGGTCTATACAGATTCCAGTGGCTTTCAGAGAGAGCATGCTAGTCTCCTTAAGAAAGGCCACCAATGGGAATGATTTCTAGTGATGCAATGCTGATATTTTAGTACCATTCTGGAGAAGGGAAGAGGTGGGGTTTCTCTGGAGCCAGATGAACTCACAATTAGTTCTCACCCAGGCTGCTTAAGCAATTATGATGAAACCAAATCACATTACGTTATTTCTTCTACTCTTGATAAAAGCCTCAACCCTGTTCCTTCTGCCCCATAGGGCACTTGGCTGGCCATTATTCCTAACACTATAGACGCTATTCTTTGCTTCTGTTTCCAGGCTACAACAGTCACAGTGTAAAATAAGAAGTGTGGGGGAAATAATGTACACCTCTCTATCTCACTACTTCATAGGCACCTAGCAACCCGGTCTCCAGGCAGGCAGCATGAATCTCCCTGGTAGTTTACTGCCCACTCACAGCAGAGGCGGCTCGCTCTCTGCAAATAGCCTACGTCTTTGCTGTTGCCAGCTTGGTGGTGGAGGGGTGGTGTCATGTGGTATCCTCAGGGACGTTTGGTTCTTGTTCTGGGAAGACTAGGGCAAAGCAATGACAATTTCCCCAAAGCTGTTTGTGGAATCAGAAATTAGGTCAAGCAGTTCTGTACTTGGGGTTGCATAGTTTAAAATCAAAAAGAATCATTTTCAATCTTTGTGGGGTTTTTTTTGGTCTTTGACAGATTTCTGTCATGAACTTTCTAAGATATTCATCACACTCTTTCTAAAGGATGAAAGGAATGTTTCCCAGGTGTAACTATGCAATGAGCAATCCTCCTGATCCATTTATCCATCTGTCAACCCACCCAAAAATGCTACCAAATCAGCCATACCCATAATTTTTACCACATCCACTTCCTCCCTCCAAAATGTTGATTGGGCTGAAGAGATCCCTGCACCTATTTACCAACCAGGCACATGGACTTTCTACTTCAGGCTCATGGACCACAGGGCCTTAGCTATGGATGCAGTGTTTCTAATCAGCTTTCTGTACCTCAGAGAAACTGTTCAAGGTTCTTTGTTTCTTTACTACTTGTATTTCCTAACCCTCCCCCAGAGTAAAAACTTTGGGGAATGAAAGTCACATCTCTTGTGGAGGGAAACCAATCTTTTCCTGTGGTGACCGATTAAAGAATGGAAGAACTCAGGCTCATGTGCATGCAGGGCTTGATCTAGGAAACTGGGTGCTGCTGGATAGAGTGCTGATCCCAACATAATCAGGACGGAAATAGATTTAACCTCCAAGTTCTTCCCTCACTTACTCACCCAACAGTTATTGACTTCCTACCATGTGCCAGGCCCTCAACAAATATAAGGGGGGACAACACAAATACAAGGGAGACAAATACAAATAAAAAATTTTACTGGGGCGCCTGGGTGGCTCAGTCATTAAGCGTCTGTCTTCGGCTCAGGTCATGATCCCAGGGTCCAGGGATGGAGCCCCGCATCGGGCTTCTTGCTCGGCGGGAAGCCTGCTTCTCCCTCTCTCACTCCCTCTGCTTGTGTTCCCTCTCTCTCTCTCTGTGTCTCTCCCTATCAAGTAAATAAAATCTTAAAAATCTTAAAAAAGTCTGGGGAATATTTTACTGAAAACAACAATTAAGAACAATGTCAGATTCATTGTAATATAAGTACTTTTAAAGTGTTTGAGGAGCTCAGGTGGGGATGGAAGGACTCTTTAGGGAGGTGGGAGGGGAGAGGGATTGAATTTATATAATTTAATTTTTAATAATATCTGTGTTATTCAACTGGCTCACAACATTCCTGAAAATTTAACAGTTGGCTCTTGTAAGCTGATGTGAACCTGCTCCAGCACACTTTGGGATGAAGGTGAAATTGGGAAGTGCAGATATGTCTTATAGTAACACTTTGGACATAGGTTTGGATTCTCTCCATTAGGCAAGATAATATGAAATATTAGCTAGTATTTTTGTTTCTCTTGTTTTATGTATTTTTATTTTCTCCCACCAGAGAAGGTAATAAACTTTTGTTTTTTCTTGTTTCAAAGGCTTTTTAAAATTTTTCATTCTGTTTTTAATATTTTATTTATTTGAGAGAGGGAGAGAGAGAGTATGAGCAGGGGTGGGGGTTTGGAGGCAGCTCAATGCCAGGACCCTGAGATCATGACCTGAGCTGAAGGCAAACACTTAGACAACTGAGCCACCCAGGTGCCCCCATTTCAGAGGCTTTTATATTGCTGGGCAAAAACTCTCTCTCTAAAGAGCTAGGCTTGACATTTTCCTAATTTCGTAGGACCATCTGGATACAGTCAAGGTGAAGGTCAGTAATGAGCATTGTAGACTAAGACCAAAGGGCCCATTCTTGCATGTAGTGTGTGAGATCCTTGTAAATTTCAAAAGCTTGGGGGAAGGAATGAGCCTGATAAAAAGACTGAAATCAACGTTTTCACCAACTAAGTAAAAGAAAGCTCAGCATAATTTGACTATTTTAGATAAATTAAGAGAAATATTTTTTACACTCCGGTGTTGTGGAGTAAAACTGATGCCCATTCCAACTGTAGGTCATAAATGCTTTTTTAACCAAAAACATGACCTGATTCTATTTAACTTTTAGAAGGATAATTGTCACCTACATAGAGGAGGAATTAGAAGGAATTTTTCTCATTGAAAAATGAGACTAGTTAGTTTTTAATATCTACCATGATAAGGAGAATAATTAGGATAGTCTGTGGGAATAAAGAGGAGAGGACAGGTCCCATGATATTTCAGAGGATAAATCACAAAAGGTGGAATACAAGTCATATGATTTAAAATGTGAGTTGTTATGGCTTAGAGGCAAATGCAATCCCATGCCTATGCCTTGGTTACCCCTCCCTTCTGCATGCCTGGCACAGTGCCTCATACTTAGCAAGTGCTTTTTAAATACATGTTGAATGGATGAAAGAGTGAATAAATCCAATGTACAAACAAATGTGCATGTTTTTGCATTGGATTTATAGTGGGAATTTAAATTGTCATTAAAAATGAGTGTGGTCAAGAGAATGTCAAGACAAGCCATAGACTGGAGGAAAATCTTTACAAAAGATGTGTCTGAAGACTGTTATCTGAAATATACAAAGAACTTTTAGAACTCAGCAGTAAGAACATGAACAACCTGATTTTAAAAAGACCTGAAAAACATCTCACCAAAGAAGATACAGTTAGCAAATATGCATATGAAAAGATGCTCTACTCCATGTATCCTTAGGGAAATGTAAATTAAAATACTAATGAGCTACAACTATACACGTATTAGAATGGACAAAATCCAGAACACTGACAACAAACAAATGTTGGTGAGAGTATAGAGCAACAGGAACTCCCTCACTCATTGCTGTTAGGAATGCAAAATGGTACAGCTGCTTTGGAAGACAGTTTGGTGTTTTCTTATAAACTTAATCATACCTTACCACATGATCCAGCAATAACACTCCATAGTATTTGGCATTGAAAAGTTATGTCTATACAGAAACCTTCATATGAATATTTGTAGGAGCTTTCTTCATAATTGCCCAAACTTGGAATAAACCAAGATCTCCTTTCATAGGTGAATGGACAAACAAACTGGCCCAGCCAATAGAATATTATTCAGCAGTAAAATAGAATGAGTTATCAAGCTATGAAGAGACAGGGAAGAACCTTAAATGCATACTAGTAAGTGAAAGAAGTCAATCTGAGAAAGCTACATACTGTGTAATCCCTACTATATGACATTTTGCAAAAGGCAAAACTATCGAGACAAAAAAATCAGTAGTTGCCAGATTGTAAGGGAGAGGGAGGATGAAAAGGCAGAACACAGAGGATTTTTAAGTGACTGAAACTATTTTGTATGATACTGAAATGGTGGACACATGTTATTATACATTTGTCAAAATCCATAGAATATACGACACCCAGTTAAGCATCTGACTCATGATCTCAGCCCAGGTCTTAATCTAGGGGTTGTGAGTTTAAGGCCCAAAGTTGGGCTCTGTACTGGGTGGGAGCCTACTTAAAAAATCTGTACAAGTATATGACACCAGGAATGAACCCTGATGTATACTATGGATTTTAGATGATAATAATGTGTCAGTGCAGGTTCACTAGTTAACAAATGGGCCAATCTCCTGGGGGACATTGATAGTGGGGAAGGCTGTGTGTGTATGTGAGAGGGTAATGGGAAATCTGAGTACCTACCACTCACTTCTGCTGTGAACCTAAAACTACTCTCAAAAGTAAAGTCTATGTAGAAGGGAAAAATAAAATCTTGGAGCTAGCATGAGGATTCATGACTTAGTACCTAAATGATGATTATGAAAACAAGAGCAGTTCCTACATTGCCTGGATTTTCTGACCAGTAGTTTACACTTGCATAAAGATCAATGAGCCCATCCATGAAGACAAATAACAGTGTGGCAGGAGGAAATTCAGATAAACAGAATTCTTATGAGGTATGTGTTGCAGAATGGAGTATGAGAATTTGAATCAACCCAGTTTTCTGTTCCAGGAATGTCAGGTAATTTTTTGAACTTTATCAGAACTATGCAGTAGCTACAGAGAGTGTCAGCTCTGGATTTCCAACCCTTTTTACCAGGCTGTTGTAGCAAAAGCACATTTCAGACCACATTATTCTAAACAAACAAATATTTGCTGGCAGGCAGACACAAAACAATCATGTGTATGCTTGGAATATTATCAGTCTCCACCCTTGACCCAATGACCAGTCTCTTCATGAAAGGCTGTCTCCAAGATGAAGACAGGTATGTTCTGCTGGAGGGAGGGTCAGGCTTTTGGTCAGATCCAATGATAGGATCAACGGCTGATGGGAGAGGTGCAGTAGCATATGCACCTCTGGTATGAACTGTCCCCCTGATAGGAACTACTGACCTGGATAGATACTTGTATACATATTGTTCCTGCAAAGGTAGAGATGCCCAACTCCTAACATCATATAAATTAAACTCCACTAATTTGCCAATTAGAAATTCTTTCTAACACACTCAATAATAAAACTTCTGAAGTTGATTTTTATTTAAAGATTTTATGTGTTTATTTGAGAGAGAGAGCACAAACAGGAGAAGAGCAAGAAGGAGAAGCCAACCCTCCACTGAATGGGGACCCCAACACGGGGCTCGATCCCAGAACCCTGACATCATGAAATCATGACTTGAGCCAAAGGCAGACCTTTAAACAGCAGAACCACCCAGGCACCCCTCAAGTTGATTTTGACAAAAATATTTTTGAATCCCACCTGGCCAGTTCGTAGGGGGTTAATTCTATTTGGCCATGTCATATGCTAATTGATCCCTAGGGTGTAGGTAGATTAGAATTAAATCTCTCACATAGAGTTCCTAATGTTTATATACCACAATGCTGTAAGGCAAACTACAACAGACAATAAAACCAAAAGAAATATCAGGAAAAAGATCTTTTAAAAGCTCCAACATCAAAGTGAAACTGTACTTTTGCTTTGCTCTGTGCTGGTAACTATGAGATCTAATTGTATGTGTCCTCAATTATTGTGCTGGAGAGAATGAGTGCATATTGGCTTTATAACAAACAAAAACAGTTTAAAGCAATTTACTGCCTTGGTTGATGTAGCATCATGGCTCCTTTATGAGATTCCCCATTAACAAAGTCCTTTATGTAAGGCTTTATTTGATGGATTTTTTTCCTTTTCTTTCTTCTTCTTCTTTTGTTTTTTTCTTATAACAAGAAGAGCCACAAGTACTATGGCTGAGCAGAAAAATATCCTAGAGAGAGGTTGTCATAGGAACTGTGCCAGAAGAGCAGCTACTCAATAGAACGTACCATCCAAAGAAGAGAGGAAGGAACTGATCTTAAAGTATCTCTTATCATTCGTTTTAGGGAAAAAAATCTTTCATGAATCTCCTCATGGAAACTGTCTGCAGTGACAGCAGGGGTAAATGAGACACTAGGAGGCTATGGGGCTGATGATATATATGTCATACGATTTTTATAGAAGATTAAAATAGATAAAATATATTAATACCTATTCTATAAAGTCCCTGAAATTTATTAACAATAAATAACAATAATCTTTACTATCGCATGTAACCCTCACTAGTGCCCTCTGAGGAAGACATAATCATTATTCAAAGTTTCCAGATGAAAAAATGAAGCATAGAGAAGTTGAATTGTTCAAGGTCACATGGTAAGTGGTAGAACTGGAATTAAGTGCAAGGTTGTCTGACTCTAGTATTCTTGCCCTTAAGTTCTCTGTTGGGCTAAACTAGTAGGCAATCAATAACTGGGAATAATTATAAAAATGCTTTTTTGGTGGTAGAATAGTAGTGGGAATTTAAATTGTCATGAGACACATATGGCAGAATGTCACAGCATTTCTTTGTTTTGTTTTTCCCTTGAGCTTATTTTTCTTAAACCACACAAAAATGTAGTCCACAAAAAGACAATCACTTTGTCTCAGTCTCCCCTCCTTACTCCCCAGTGCAGAGCTTTAGGTTGCCCCCACCAACTGATGTCCTTCTAGAGAGCTCTAAAAAAACTAAGAACCTTCTCCCTCCCTCTCTTTCCCTCTCTTCTTTCTGCGCCCCCCTTCCCGAAGGAGAAATTCATAGCTGGAACTTCCTTACTATACTTTCCCCAATGTTTTGAGACCCTATGTTATGGGCTAAATTTTGTCCACTCCAAAGTTCATGTGTTCAAGTCTGTTAAACAGAAAATTATTCATCCATTATTCATTAAAATCATTCATTTGTTAAGAAACACTAAGGCAGAATTGATTCAGGGGACTATCAAAATATGCATAGGGGCCAGGACAGTGCAGGTGGGGAGGAGGTTATAATACGGGAGAGAGATTGGGCTCAAATTCAAATATAAAGAAAAATAGAAATTTGTAACCACAAAGCAGGGTCGAGGTTCAGTGGACAAGAAATTACTAAGAAGAAATATTATAGGTAAGGGAAGATTCTGTCTAAACAAACCTGACAGGATTCTTGCTGAAGTTAGGTGAGGGTGATTAGATATTATATGGGGGAAGGTGGATCACAAGGAACCTGATCAGATATCGAGGGTGATCAGATATCAAAGATGGGAGTTTCTTGTTAAACTGACTGGACAGGATTCTTGCTGGAAATAATCTACAAGGAAGTCTACATGGGAGCCCAAGTTCAGGCCTAGTGAAAAAGAAAGCTCAGAAGAGACTGACCAGTTTGGTCAAGCTGAGAATCCTTGTTAAATCTTAACTGCCTCAGTACCTAAGAATGTGACAGTAATTAGGGATAGGACCCTCAAAGAGATGATTAAGGTAAAATGGGGTAATTTGTGGTGTCCTTATAAGAAGAGGAGATTAAAAGACAGACACACACATGGAGGGAGGATCAGGCAAAGACACCAGAGGAAGACAGCCATGTATAAGCCAAGGAGAAAAGCCTTTAGAAGAAACCAAATCCACCAACACCTTGGTCTTAGACTTCCAGCCTCCAGAACTAGGAGGAAATAACTTGCTGTTGTTTAAGCCATTCTATCAGTAATACTTTGTTACAGTGGTCTGAGCATCTTGAACTTTATTCAAACCTACGTCACCTCTTCCTCTTGGCATCTCTACTCTTGGCATTCTGTGGCTGTGTGTGTTTCATTGTAGTTAAGCACAGGTGTGGAATGCAAACATCTACACAGGTTTCCTCTGGAAAGGACTGTGTGAAGATTAAATCCAGGAAAATTAACCAAGGGTGCATGGTGCTTTCTTTTGTGTTCTTATGCCTGCATCCCACTTACCCAGAGTGGATCTTCCTCGGCATAAACACCACAATTTATTCATCTCTAGATGCAGGTTCTTACAGGACTGCACTGCCATTAACTTTTTATATGTCTCTTTACCACCTTCACCCCACCCCCAGTTAATTTCTGAATTCACAGACACTGAAATTGTGCCTATGAATTATTCATTTCTGTACTCCCTACAATGTCTGGTTCAGAGAAGGCACTAATTTATGTTTGAATGTTTTGAATACATATATATTATATATGTAAAATCTTTTTTGTAATAGAGACTCAAATGAAATTTAAAGCACATTAAACATTTGATGCTGTAAAAGTTAATGTCATAAGGAAAAGGGTTTATTTTAATCTAATTTAATTTTTTAAAGATTATTTACTTATTTATTTATTTGACGGAGAGAAACACAGCTAGAGAGGGAACACAGGCAAGGGGAGTGAGAGAGGGAGAAGCAGGCCTCCTGCTGAGCAGGGAGCCTGATGTGGGGCTCGATCCCGGGTCTCCGGGATCATGACCTGAGCAGAAGGCAGTCGCTTACCCAACTGAGCCCAGGCGCCCCTAATTTTATTTTATTTTATTTATTTTATTTTATTTTATTTTATTTTATTTTATTTTATTTTATTTTATTTTTTTAAAGATTTTATTTATTTATTTGACAGAGAGAAACACAGTGAGAGAGGGAACACAAGCACGGGGAGTGAGAGAGGGAGAAGCAGGCTTCCCGCCGAGCAGGAAGCCTGATGTGGGGCTCAATCCCGGCTCTCCGGGATCATGACCTGAGCCGAAGGCAGTCGCTTAACCAACTGAGCCACCCAGGCGCCCCTCTAATTTTATTTTTTAAGATTTTATTTATTTTAAATATTTTATTTATTATTTATTTATTTGAGAGAGGGTGAGAGAGAGAGGAGAGGGAGAAACAAGATCTCCACTGAGCAAGGAGTCAAAGGCAGATCCTTAACTGACTGAGCCACCCAGGTGCCCATTAAGATTTTATTTTTAAGTAATCTCTACACCCAATGTGGGGCTCGAACACAAACCCTGAGATCAAGAGTCACATGCTCCACTGACTGAGCCAGCCAGGTAGGTACCTCAGGGTCTATTTTTATCTTAAATGTTCCAATCAGAGGATTTGAAATGCCCAAGCCTCTTCTTACATGGGAGACTGATGGAGATTGAGATGTCTAGGGAAAATGGTCATCATGCTCTGAAAGAATCTTACTGCCTACTTTACTCTCAAGATGTAGCCAGCACTCCCATGGAGAGGGTTAGGTATCACTGGGGAAGAAGTGGGGAGAGAAAGAGGATTGCAGAGGAAAGGGATTTCCAGGCCCTCACTCAAGAAAAACTCTGTAGGGGCGCCTGGGTGGCTCAGCTGGCTGAGCGACTGCCTTCAGCTCAGGTCATGATCCTGGAGCCCCGGGATCGAGTCCCACATCGGGCTCCCTGCTCAGCAGGAAGTCTGCATCTCCTTCTCTGGCTCTCCCTGCTTGTGTTCCCTCTCTGGCTGTGTTTCTCTCTGTCAAATAAATAAAATCTAAAAAAAAAAAAAAAAAGAAAAAGAAAAACTCTGTAAAGACAGGCAGCTCATTGGAAAGTAAATATTTTACTGCAAACATCCTTTGGCCTTCTTGTGTGTCTGGACTAGTTACTAGTAGGATTCTCTTTGGTAATGAACTGTGCCTCCTTCTCAGACTTTGCCAGAAGAAAGGGAGGATATATTTGATTATGGACTGCATCCAGTTGATCATGTTGAACCATGGAAACAGTGGAAACGGTGAACCTACTTCTCAGTCTTGACCAATGGGAGATGCTTGCTATATTGGGGAGGGGGGTGTAGTTAGAAGCAAGACACAGTCTTTCATAATACAGCCCATCACTTACTCTTCCAGAGACATGATCCAAGGAAGGCCAACTGCTCCTGAAAGTGTTAGTAAAAGGCTGGGTCAGGAACATCCATTATTTTTAGACAACAGTAGGGTATGGACAAAGGAAGACACATAACTAACAACCTGTGTTTTTGCACTATGTGGATCACAGTCCTTCAAGGAGTTTACTATTGATAAGACAGTTGCCAATATGCTACAAGTCTGTGTCGGGAACACCAAAGAAACAGAATCAATCATTTGTGAAGAAGCAAAACAAACCTCCTCATTAGACTTTGTATATTATCAAAAAAGAGCCAAAGGGAAGGTCAAATCTACCTTCCAAGTTCCTAATTAGAATTCAGAGTCAAGAGGGAAAGGGAATGGGGAAAACGTGAAAAAAAAAAGTTAAAAGGGCTGCTTGGATTTTAGGAACACTGAATAGAGACTGAAGATATTTCTGTCTTTGATGTCAAACATCCACATAGTCACCTTGACTGGTCATTTAATTTTGTGGGATTGAATCCTTCTTTCTGATACCTAGAAAATTATAAATGTCATCAATCGTTTGATCTCATCTGGGTAGTTTGAAGGCTCTTTGTTTGTGGGTAGGGAAGTTAACACCTCAAAAAGCACTAAACCCCTACAACATGCTTTGAATGATTCATAGCAAACAGTCACAGTGCAAACCAGATGGTGAATTTCTGATGTAAAAAAGAAGAAAAAAGAATTACTTAAAATGTGTATCCAGAAAACATAAGACATTTATTTGTATTATCTGTCGTCCACTGAAAGCTAAATAGCATTGGGATATGATTATTTTAAGTTATAGTTTGAAAAACCCAAACCAGTGATTTCTGAAAACAAACAAACAAACAAACAAACAAACAAACAACAGTGCTAATTTAAATGGTTTTAAAAATTGACACAAAGTAGGGGCGCCTGGGCGGCTCAGTCATTAAGCATCTGCCTTTAGCTCAGGTCATGATCCTGGAGTCCCGGGATGGAGCCCTACATCGGGCTCCCTGCTGGGTGAGAAACCTGCTTCTCCCTCTCTCACTACTCCCCCTGGTTGTGTTCCCTCTCTACCTGTGTTTCTCTCTGTCAAATACAATCTTTAAAAAAGAAAATAAAAGAAAACTGGCACAAAGGAGAGAAAAGGGCCTCTCATGTGATATATAAGGAAAATCTGTTGAAGAAAATTAGCTCCTACAGGAATAGGATTGATAATGTGACATTTACTCACTTTGGTCTAAATTTAACATCCATCCACGTTTTCAACGTTCCAGTGCCCTTCTGGTTACTATAGTGATCATACCTTGCAACTCAACATTTAATTCGTCCGTAACAGAAAACAATCGTGGATACCAGGAAGGGCATAAGTAAAAATCTGCTTTATTAATACTATCTGGGGACTCCTGTGTGGCTCAGTTGGTTAAGCGGCTGCCTTCAGCTCAGGTCATAATCTCAGGGTCCTAGGATCCAGTCCCCTCAGCAGCAGTCTGCTTCCTCTAACTCTCCCTCTGCCTGCTGCTCCCCCTGCTTATAATCTCTCTCTCTGTGTGTCAAATAAACTGAATAAAATCTTTTAAAAAAAATAAAAATAAATACTATCTGGAGTTTCCTAACTAAAAATCATCTCTCTGTGTGCTCCCTCCCCGCTTTTTTTTTTTTTTTAAGATTTTATTTATTTATATGACAGAGAGAAGCTAGAGAGGGAACACAGGCAGGGGGAGTGTGAGAGGGAGAAGCAGGCCTCCCACTAAGCAGGGAGCCCAATGTGGGGCTCAGTCCTGTGACTGTGGGATCATGACCCGAGCCAAAGGCAGACACCCAATGACTGAGACACCCAGGTGCCCTGTGTTCCATACTTTTGAAACATCTTGTCAAAAGTCCTAGTTTAGCTCTTCAATAAAAAGAGTGTCCAAAGATTCATGTTGAGTAGCCAAGATATTCCAACATTCACATTTATAGGTATTCACCCTGTTATGCAGTCTTTTTTTTTTTTTTTAAGATTTTATTTATTTGACAGAGAGAAACACAGCCAGAGAGGGAACACAAGCAGGGGGAGTGAGAGAGGGAGAAGCAGGCTTCCTGCCGAGCAGGGAACCCAATGTGGGACTCGATCCTGGGTCTCCAGGATCATGACCTGAGCCAAAGGCAGTGGCTTAACCAACTGAGCCACCCAGGCGTCCCCTGTTATGCAGTCTTAATGTGTTAGAAATAGGGACAACTCAATTGAAATGCAGGGTTCTGAAAGAAGGTCTTACACTTTTTTTTTTTAATCTACCCTTAATATGGGGCTTGAACTCATGACTCCAAGATCAAGATTTGCATGTTCTATAGACTAAGCTAGCCAGGCTCCCCAAGAACCCATTTATTTATTTATTTATTTATTTATTTGTTTGTTTGTTTGTTTGTTTTAAAGATTTTATTTGAGAAAAAGAGAGCTTGAGCAGGGTGAGGAGCAGAGGGAGAAGCAGACTCCTTGCTGATGTGAGCTCAGTCCTGGAATTCTGGGATCACGACCTGAGCCAAAGGCAGACACTTAACTGGTTGAGCAGCCCAGGTGCCCAAACCCCCACTTTTATTTTATTTTATTTTATTTTATTTTTTTAAACCCCCACTTTTAAGTCTAGCTTTTCTGTTGCAATAAGCAATGACAAACATAAACAAAAATTTGATAGAACAGACCAAAAATATACTGGAAAAGTAGAGAGTGATAAAAAGAGAAGGGGAATGTTAAGAAATCAGTGTTCAAATATGTTCAGAAACCCAATAGTAATACTGATAGCAGCAGTTACACATCTGTCCTTATGCGCCCAGCCCTACGACAGGCACCTTAGCCTTCACCCTTGTGTTTCATCCTCATAACAGCTATAGGAGACTTTCATTTTTAACACCCTCGTTTTACAGAAGAGGAAGGAAAGCCGAGAGCATTAAAGTAACTTGCTCAAGGGTTTCTAGTTACACTCATAAGTGGTAGGACTTGTACACATTTTAAAAAGTAACAACAAAAAAAAGCCCAGGCAGTCCAGAAGAGAGATTATGGGTAGCTGGTCTCACCAGGGCCAAAATAGAACATAGGGGATACTTGGAGGTTGCATTATAGCCCAAACCAATGAATTCATAGTCAAGAGTCTAGAACAGGTACCCAGAGCTCCCCTTGAAAGGAAAGAACCAGAAACTGGGATGTAGATTTGACTTTCATAAAGCCTTTTTGTTTTTCTATATATGGAAATCTTCATGTGCCCTTTAATAAAAATATGTATGTTTATATGTATAGCCCCATCCTCCAACTGGGAAGTTGAGTAGGTAGAAATTCTTCAGAATACCTGATATGCCAGAACATGATAGTTGTGGACTTTATGTTTTTTTCTCCTACGAAGTAGTCTATGAACCAAAATGTGTGATAGGTTTATTTCTGTTCTTGGGAACTCAGGGCAGGTGTCAGTGATAATCATATTTCATTACGGCCCGATGTAATTTTAGCAGTTCATTCTGTAAGCGTGTATTATTGATTATTATTGTTCCATAGGAATCAATCACAGATGAAATGTAAGATAGAGTGGTCTCTTGTAAAGTGACTTACGTAAAATTTAATGGGTTTGTGCTAAAGTTCTAAATTTCGGGTAAAAAAAAAACTAGTAATTTCAGTGCACCACAAGAGGGCGCGCTGGTACTTTTAAATTCAATAACTTGGCAGGGCTGCTGAGGACAAGACAAGCTGCAGATTTGTTACAAGCCAGTTGCTCTTCTGCAGTCACGGAGTACTGAATCTCCAAGACTTTTAAAGTAACTTTTGTGCGATTTGAAAACAGTGATGGAGTTTTTAAGGCACACTGTTTTTTATTTTCATAGAAAGAAATGAGACTGCCCCTTAAAAACGCATTTTTCGGGGCGCCTGGGTGGCTCAGTTGGTTAAGTGACTGCCTTTGGCTGAGGTCATTATCCCGGAGACCAAGGATGGAGCCCCACATCAGGCTCCCTGCTCGGCGGGAAGCCTGCTTCTCCCTCTCTCACTCCCCCTTCTTGTGTTCCTTCTCTCGCTGTGTTTCTCTCTGTCAAATAAATAAATAACATCTTTAAAAAAAGAACAACAACGCATTTTCCTGGGTTAATAGTTTATTAGTACATACTTTGTACCATCGCCAGTTATCAAGACAGCTTGGAGAAAATGAAAAGAAGAATTGTTTCTTTTTCTTATCAGCAATGCAAGTTACAAATTGGTGAAACTGGGGTTCATTTTAGTAGATGGAGGAAAGGTTAATTGGAGAGAATTATGATAAATTAATAGAGATTCCCATAGTCATCTCCATACCCATTACCCTCACACAAGCAGCGAGATGATTCATTATGTTTTAAAGAGTCGCTTTTATTCACAAGACTGTCTGTCCTTGTCTTTAGTAACCATTGAAATCTGAACATGGGATTAAAAAAAGAAGATGAGTGTTGTACCCCACAGTTGTGAATTAAAAATAAAGAAAAACAAGCAAACAACAAAATTCTCATAGCGTATGTGGTTCGAGGCAACTCTGAAGGTGTATGTGATGTTTCTCTGTCAGAGGAAAATTTATAAATATTTTCACTGGAAATGTTCCTTTAGTCCAGGGATTGGCAAATTTTTTTCTGTAAAGGGCCAGAAGCTAATACTTCTAGCTTTGCAGGCTTATGGTCTCTGTCTAATTGGAGGTACTCTCTTGCTACTGTAGCATGAAAGCAACCCTAGACAGGCAAATGAATGGGGCTGATTGTGTTCCAATAAAATGTTACTTACAAAAAACAGATGCCAGGCTATATTTGGCCCCAGGATCATAATTTGCTGAAACTTGCCTTAGTCTAGCTGTGGATCCCTTAACAGGAGAGGGTTGAGGGAATAGAATAAATAGCTTTGGAGACCTGGACATGGGGGGAAAAAAGGAGAGTATAAGGTTATAAAAAGTTTCACCTCAGGTCCCAAGAGATGCTCCCCAGAGTCCTTAGCAAGAAGCCAAAATAACAGCTGTCTTAAGAAGTGTATTTTAGAAAATTGGTTGAAACTGTGCATAGACCTATGTCTAAAATAAGTAAAGCCCCCAAAGTGCAGTAAATCAAGAAATATCTGAGTGATGGGGAGGAGTTTGCCCTGAGCATCAGTAGCCATGGCATGGTGAGCCCCCAGGAAGTAAGGAAAGTCTGGAACCCTGCAGGAAACTATGGAGTTTTGCAGCAAGACAATTGTGGGTGATAAATTAGCCCCAAGAATGGACTTTCTGAACATAAGGAAGCACCCCTAAGTCCCAACTCAAGGACATTTTCTAAAGGACTGCTGGAACTTTAAATTTGTTGAAAATAATTTCTGTGGGGGCACCTGGGTGGCTCAGTTGGTTGAGCAACTGCCTTCGGCTCAGGTCATGATCCTAGAGACCGGGGATCGAGTCCCGCATCGGGCTCCCCGCTCAGTGGGAAGCCTGCTTCTCCCTCTCTCACTCCCCCTGCTTGTGTTCCCTCTCTGGCTGTGTTTCTCTCTGTCAAATAAATAGAATATTTAAAAAAAAAGAAAGAAAGAAAATAATTTCTGTGGTTCATAGAAAGAGCAGGTACATTTCCTAAAACTGACAGATGCATTATACTTTGGGAGATGAGCTAAGATTTCCATGAAATCAATTAATTAATTGATGGGGAAAAAAGCTTAGGAGACTTATATTCTGCCATGGTTCCCAAGTCTGGTGGCAGAAAAATGCCAAGGAGATTTCTTAAAAACAGTTTCTCAGATCTCATTCCAGATGTATTGGATTAGATTTCCTAGAGCCTGTGGCCCAGGCATTTTGACAGTGCTGCCCAGGTGGGTCCTGAGAATGGCCAGGCTAGCATAAAAACAGGGGCTAGCATTTGGAAGCCATTAGGACAAAGGAAGTCTGGCCATACTAGGTTCAGATTCAGGCTCTGCCTTATGTTAGTCATTTAACCTTGAGCTACTGATCTAACATTTCCAAGTTTCAATCACAATACCAATAATGAGGAGCCTATGTTTGCCCCTATGGGAAAGGTTGAAAATCTGATGTGACTGTCAGGCTTGGCATATAGACGCCTCTGGTTCTTTGATGTCCTCTTTCCCCTTTCTTTTTTTTCTTTTTTTTTTTTTTTTAGTTTTATTTATTTATTTGACAGAGAGAAACACAGCCAGAGAGGGAACACAAGCAGGGGGAGTGAGAGAGGGAGAAGCAGGCTTCCCGAAGAGCAGAGAGCCCGATGTGGGACTCGATCCCGGGTCTCTGGGATCATGACCTGAGCCGAAGGCAGTCGCTTAACCAACTGAGCCACCCAGGCTCCCCTTCTCTCCCCTTTCTTCATGTGGATAATGTAGCTGGATTTGCTCCACTCACCAGTGCACAGGATTTTACCAAAAGTGAGGGCATTTTAAAGAAGATATGTAAGTTTAGTTTTGTTTCATAGAAGCATTTCTTCTTGAATTTTCTGAGAACTCTGGGTTCAGGTCACGCAATCTCTACTCTTAAACACCAGCTGGAAAGGAAGAAGACAAAGAAGGGAGATGTCAAGGTCTCAAATGTCCCATCAAGTCCTAGCTTGTGCTGACTTTCTTTGCAACTTGTTTTAAGGCAGTTCCGAACCATTGTTGGTAACTTGGCCTCTGATTCCAAATTCCTGTTGTAGAGTTGAGCTTTGTTCTTACATGTAGGTATAGGAGATTTTTCTTGTCAGAAGTTCAGGCCGCAGGGAACTAGACCACACCTGCTGCTCCTTTATTTTCTCTCTTCTCTGAACCAAGAACGTTCCTCCCTCTGAATCTAGAGTGTGGAAAATCATGGGGCAGCCTACCAATTGTTGCTTGGTGGCAGACGTGATACCAAGGAGGAAATTGGCAATTCCCTTCCTCTGGCCAGGAGCATGCTTCTTATTTGTAAGCAATTATTCATCTGCTTTTTGGGAAGAAGGGTTGTTCCTCCTTCCTGAACACAGGAGACTGAAACAAATTCACCAAAGAGGAAAATAAGTCTGCAATGCATGCTTTTAAATCTCTCTCCACAGTAGGAAAGTAATTGTGGGATGTAAGAGAAGTAGAGTTTGGTAATAATTCCCCTTTTTTGTTGAAAGAAGAAGAAAAATAAAATTCTGGTTAAATAAAGAGTTGCTTTTGTTTACAGGTTCATAGTGACCTCTCCAGTGGTCATGGCTGGCAAGTCAGGAAGGCAAATTTACCTTTCAGGAGTTGGTGGGCTAAGCATTTGAATCAAGTTTCTTTGTAAGGAAAACCTTAGGGTTTAGTTGTGTTCCAATTTAGAGTTGGACATTAGCCAAATTAGGAGTGAGGAATTCATCAGCTTGTTTACTGCTTAATTGTACTATCGGTTCTACTTAGCAACTTCAAGCAAAGTAAAGGAGGGGGATCTAGTCTTTCAAGGAACCAAGATAGGACAATTGTACAGCATTTGAACATTAGAAGGTTGTTTTGTTTTGTTTTAGGACCAGAGCTCTAGAAATTGAATGACACTTGTAAGGTCCAAAAGTAAATCTACCCTAAAACTAAGCACATCTCTCAAAATCTCAAAAGGAATATTTTCTTGAAGAGTTAAGAGAGTGTTCAATTAGTTCAAATTAGTCAGAAGTAAAGTTGTTAAATAAAGCTGAAATACTCGTGAAAAAAAAAAAGGGAGACAAAAAATGAGTGGCCTGCTGTTTTTCTGGCTTTTGTTTTTCTTTTAGGTTAGCAATTTTGAATACAAAAGGAGTTCATCTTTAAGATAAAATATTAATGTTTTTTATTTTTCTAAAATAACATTTGAAGAGATTACTTTGGGAGTGAGAATAACGGTATTACTTTTGGTGCTTCTTGAAATGATTGCTTTGTGCATTTCCAGGCACTTCTGATATTTGTGATGGAGAAAATTAGCTCAGGCCAGGAGAAAGGCTTGCAACATTGTGGTACTTGTTACAGTGTTTTTTACCAACAGGCTGTGACATACTGAGATATCATTTGATGATGTGGGGACACAATGAAAACTTGGAGTAAAATTTAAAAATAAGTAACAAGTTATATGGAAGTAAATAGCTAATTCAGCTAAAATATCACTTTATAAAATTAGAAACCTTGGCATTATCTTTCCTTTTGTTCTTTCTGCCTCTAATCTGAGCCCAAGGTCCCACTCCTTTCCTCTGCATTTTCTTGGCCACTGCTTTATAAAATTCTTCAATATCTTTCTCTCTAAACTACCAGAGCAGCTTTCTAAATATGTTCCTGCATTTCCCTTTATTTTTTGGTAATCTATCCTCCTGAAACATACACCCAGTTATGTCATCCTTCTGCTAAAAACTTTTGACACAACTCTGATGATCCTGGTGAAGAGATATGTCCCTGGGGTTCTCTTTGCTTTAGAGTAAAAGCTTCACTAACAGTTCAGTTCCACAGAGAGAAAAGTGTCAAGGCTAGGCAGATTGTTAGACCCCAACCAAGTAATTTGGAGTTCTTCCAGAAGCTACAGGTCTAGCAGAAAACGGATTGCTGATGAGGATACTGAGATAGAACCCCAGTTGCATGCAGTGGGTACATGGTGAGGGTGGGGGAAGGCTGCAGGCCCAAGGACACTGAGTGCCTAAGCACACTAGACAATGGATAGTAACAGCTGGACTAAATTTAGAGCCCATTTTCCACTAGATATGGGGCAGTCTTCTTCCTGGACTATTGGGGAACTCCTGAAAGCTGAACTGACCAGTTTTGGATCTTGATAGTGCCAGTGAAGCAAGACTAAGAAGGGCTTCCTATATTTTCTATAACCATGTTTCCTAGCCTGAGCTCATCATATGAATTTCTCAGGAAGATTCCAGGGATCCATTACAAATGGTCTGAATCAGATATCCAGATGTGACCCCCAGAAATAAGTGTTTTAAAAAAGTTGTCCAGGTAATTTTTTTTAAGATTTATTTATTTGTTTGTTTAATCCATTTATTTATAGCATGGGGGGAGGGGCAGAAAGAGAGAGAGAATCTCAAGCAGACTCTGCGCTGAGCTTGGAGCCTGACTTGGGGCTCCATCTCACAACCCTTAGATCGTGACTTGAGCTGAAATCAAGAGTTGGACACTTAATTGACTGGGCCACCCAGGCTCCCTCAGGTAATTCTTATATAGCTAGTTGAGCATAATGTGAGAAACCAGTGAATTCAAGGGAGGAAAAGAAAAATCAGTATTCTTCACCATGACATTCAAGGCTTTTGACCACAAAATTCCCATCATTCTATATCCATTTGTGGATTTTTTTTTTTCTTTTTCTCTCTCCCTGCCTAGAACTTGATGATCCTACTCACTTCTGTCCATTTACTCATATTTTTATCTTGGCTGTAATGCTGTTTCTCATCTTTTCCAGTTGGAAAAATGCTATATTTACATTGAGATCCAACTAACTCATCTTCTATGTAGTTTCTCCTGGTAATACCAGCAGAATTAATTCTGTCATATGCCCAAAGAACTTTGTATATCTCTTTCAAAAGTTAAGTTTATAGTTACAAAGTCAAATATATTGTGAATCACAAAGCAGCACACATGACCCAGCAATCAGAATCATCTCAGGTAATCTAGGATATTTGATTTCCACAATTACAGTTGCTTGTGTGTCTTTCCTGATAAAAATGAGCCCTTTAAGGTCAGAGAGAGTGCCGAATTCCCCAGTGTAACCCGCTAATGCTTCTAAGCACCTAGTTCCAATGTGTGGATTTTTTTACCCACAGCACCAAACAATTCTTTGACACCAGCCAGCTGTTCTAAAATTTAACTCAATTCTGATACTGTCTACTGGGAGATAGCATCAGATTCCACAGGTTAAGGCCTCCACCTCAGGGCCTCCTGAGTGGCTGTCAGTTAAGCATCAGACTCCTGATTTCAGCTTAAGTCATGATCGTCATGATCTCAGCGTTGTGAGATTTAGCCCTGCATCAGGCTCTGCACAGGGCATGGAGCTGCCTTAAGATTAGCTCTCTGCCCCTCCCCCCTTAAAAAAAAAGTCACCATCCCACAAGACTGCCCTCAGCTTCAGTTATCAATCTGTGCTTATTACCTGTGTTGTTACCTGTGCTTCTGTGATCAAGCAGCTATTGGTTGAAGGTTTCCAAGATTCCCTCCTTGGACTTCTGGTACCAGTCACAAATCCGGGTGGTTATATACATTTCTGACTAATTGGGTAGACACTAGAGGTTCCCACAGCTCCCTCCTTGGGCTTGATTAATTTGCTATAGTAGCTCACAGAACTTAGGAAATCTGTTTATTTGCTAGGTTACCAATTTATTACAAAGGAATTAAAGGATAAGAACCAGTAGCCAAATGAAGAGATTACATAAGTCAAGGTAGGTGGAAAAGGGCATGGAGCCTCCAAGCCCTCTCCAGGTATACCATTCTTTAAATCTGCACATGTGCAGCAATCTGGATACTCTCCAAACCCCATCCCTTTGGGTTTTTGTGGAGGCTTAATTACATAGATGATTGATTAAATCAGTGACCACTGATGATTGAACTCACTCTTCAGCTGCTCTCCCCTTCCGGGAGGTCAGGGAAGTGGGACTGAAAGTTCTAACCCTCAAATCACATGGCTGATTTTTCTGGCAATCAGCCCCATCTTTAGGTTATCTAGGGGCTTTCTAAAAGTCACTCACCAACATAGCAAAAGATGCCTTTGTTGCTCTCATCACTTCGGAAATCACATGAGTTTTAGGAGTTCTGTGCCAAAAACTGGCACGAAGACCAAATATTTATTTCTTAATATAAATCTCAGCATCACACGTACACAACCCTTAATATAGTACAAGGCACATAGAAGGCGCTTAATAAATGTTGAGTCGTGAAGCATTTATGTGAACATGGTGCTATCACTGTGAAGGCTAAGATAATTTTAGCACCATTCAGAAATTTGGAGCTCCAGACTCCTCTCAGAAAGTGAATGGAGAGGGTTTTTTGTTTTTGTTTTTGTCTTTTTGTTTCTTTGTCATATTTCAGTTAAGACCAGGCATAAAGCATGCTGGGACACCAGCAATATCATACCAGGAGAAATAACACACCAGGAATCCATGATCTGCCATAAGAGGGACTGGACTATGTAGGATATATATAAGGTCTCAGCTCTCATACATTTTAAATTCTAGCAGGGGGAGATGGACCAAAACCAAGTTAAGCAAATATAATTTTCCCAAAATGATAAGTGCTTATCCTAGTAAAGGAGACAGTGAGGAATGTACAGATCAGATAATTCAAGTAATGCTAAGTGCCATGAAAAAAATAAAAGTGGTGATGTGTCCAAGAAAGTCTGCTTGTTGAAGATAGTGAGGCAACACGAGGGCTCTCAGAGATGTCTTTTGTGCTGATAAGTGGATATGAAGAAAGAGCCAACTGTGCAAAGAACTGGCAGGAAAAGTTTCCAGGAAGAGGAAACCTCGAGGGGCACAACCTAGAGATATGAATGAACTTGGGTGTTTGAGGAACAGAAAAGACACATATGGCCAGTAGCCAGGAATGGGGGCCACACTGTAAGTGGTGTGGCTTAGGAGGGATGGCAGATGATGTGGGGCCTTGGAATTTTCATTTTATGTTGAGCGTGATGAAAAGGCATGGGAGAATTTGAAGGAGGGAGTGACATGATTTCATCACCTGATCTATTCTGAGAAATGCTTAAGAGGTATAATTAACAGAGTTAGGTGATTTCTAAAATACTTATAAAGGAGAGAGGGGAATGAGGAATTGCAAGATTCAAAGGTGACTTTCAGGTTTTTGGCTTGGCTAATCGGGTGGTGATACAGAGGGAGAAAAGTTTGTATGAAGATTGATGTGCTATCTTAGACATGCTGAGTTTGAGGTTCCCATGGGCATCCAGTAAGAAATTGGGTATGTGTCTGAAGCTTTGGGAGAAGTCTCAGTCAGAGATAGATTAGAGACTCATCATCTTCATGTAGGTGGTTGTTAAAACCTCAAGAGTGGATGAAATTGCACTGAGACCATGCAGCATGAGTGGGTTGAGAACAGGTCCTTGGGAACAAGAATATTTTAAGAGAAAAATATCTCTTTTTTTGGAGAAAATAATAACCAAAGACCATGGAAGCAACCATGGAAGCAATTTCATTTTTAAAATAAAGACTTACACATTCATTAAATTTGATAGTATGGAGGCACAGGTGAGCTTGAGGAGGCAAATGTGACTTCACACTTTGTGTTGACTACTCTTTGAGAAACTTGGCAGAGAATGCAAGGAGGCAAAGTATAGAAAACAGTACAAGGTTCGGGGCGCCTGCTTCCTCCTTTCTGCCTACTTGTGATCTCTCTCTCTGTCAAATAAATAAATAAATAAATAAATAAATAAATAAATAAATAAATAAAAAAAATACTTTTTAAAAAATGGAAAATACGAGACCAAAAGAAATACAACCTAGGAATGTTGCAACTTACTATGCTATTAGGGCTATTAAGAAAGTCTCATTCTTTGATTTATTTTACTGTTTTGATTGTCATCATGTGTGCAAATTCTGAAAACCACTAACTTTCTCAAACTTAATGTCTAAAAGTCTCATAAAATCAACCTACAGGGGCACCTGAGTGGCTCAGTTGGTTGGGCGACTGCCTTCGGCTCGGGTCGTGATCCCGGAGACCCGGGATCGAGCCCCACGTCGGGTTCCCTGCTCAGCGGGAAGCCTGCTTCTCCCTCTCTCACTCCCCCTGCTTGTGTTCCCTCTCTAGCTGTGTTTCTCTCTGTCAATAAATAAATAAAATATGTTTTTAAAAAATCAACCTACATATTTACTGTACTAAGGCAATTTATGAAACTTTGATAGGGTCTTACAGTGCCAAGGGTATGTATTATTGTGAAAGTAAAGCCTCACAAAGCTAAATAAATTTCCTTCCATACCTTGAATGATTTCTAGAATATGCTTTAAAGAAGTCATCTCTAATAGTAAGGGTAGCTCTTGGGCATTAGACAGAGTTGAATTGTTGAGTATTGTTCATTTGCTTGTAGACTAAGCTTTGGTTGTGTTTGTTTTGTTATTCCATAATTTATCTGCTTCTCCTACGAGTTCTTTGTTGTGACCTAGTATAAATGTTGCCCAAGTTAAATATGAGATAGGTGTGTGGTACTAGAAATAAGCTGTTCTGGTGACTCAGAAAAACAAGGTGATTGATGATTTTCTGTTATTTAAAAATTTATTTGGAATATATTCTTAAAAGTTAAAAAAAGTCATCTCATTTGGAAAGGAAGAAGTATTATCTCTGTTCACAAATGATATGATCTTATATGTAAAAAACCTTAAAGATTCCACCAAAAAAAAGTTATAACTAATAAATGAACTCAGCAAAGTTGCATGATACAACAGGCAAACTATGGAAAGAACCTCGATGCCCATCAACAGATGAATGGATAAAGATGAAGTGGTATATATATACAATGGAATACTATGCAGCCTTCAAAAAGAATGAAATCCTGACATTTGCAAGGACGTGGATGAACTGGAGAATATTATGCTGAGTGAAATAAGTCAATCAGAGAAAGACAATTATCATTTGATCTCTCTGATATGAGGAATTTGAGAGGCATGGTGGGGGGGTCATGTGGGGTAGGGAGGGAAAAAATGAAACAAGATAGGACTGGAGAGGGAGAAAAATCATAAGAGACTCTTAATCTCAGGAAACAAATAGGGTTGCTGCGGGGTGAGGGGTGGGGAGGGATAGGGTTGCTAGGTTATGGACACTAGGGTGGGTATGTGCTATGGTCAGTGCTGTGAATTGTGTAAGACTGATGAATCACAGACCTGTACCCCTGAAGCAAATAATGCATTATATGTTAATTAAAAATGCAGATTGAAAAAAATTATATTGTGTGAATTTCGGTTCAATTAAAAAATAATAAACCATTATACATATACAGAGCTCTTGCACAAACCATCTCTTACTATCTAACTATATTAAATAAGACAATTGGGACCACCCACTGTAAATTCCCTGTTTTAAATCATACCACCTTGCATATAAATATGTGGACATCCACACTTTACCTCATTA
The DNA here is from genome assembly GCA_004023965.1 of Spilogale gracilis. NCBI lineage: Eukaryota > Metazoa > Chordata > Mammalia > Carnivora > Mephitidae > Spilogale > Spilogale gracilis. The sequence goes on along the minus strand of PITA01013631.1, from coordinate 28,517 downwards.
CTTACTACCTCATTTCAGGCTAAGAAAATAAGGTGTCCTTCTCATTTAAAGTTAACTCTTCCAAATCCCTCCATCCTTCTTTCAGCTCTCATTCATCCAACTTTCCCTCTTCTCTTTTTTTTTTTTTTAAGATTTTATTTATTTGACAGAGAGAAACACAGCCAGAGAGGGAACACAAGCAGGGGGAGTGAGAGAGGGAGAAGCAGGCTTCCCAAAGAGCAGAGAGCCCGATGTGGGACTCGATCCCGGGTCTCCGGGATCATGACCTGAGCCGAAGGCAGTTGCTTAACCAACTGAGCCACCCAGGCGTCCCATCCCTCCTCTCTTAAACATTCCATTTCTTACTTTCTATTCTTTTCTCTTCTTAGCCTGTAAATAGCACCAAGTCTTCCCGAATCCCCTCCCCCAAATTTGACTAACTTTGTACTGTTTTTTTTTAAGATTTTATTTACTTATTTGACAGAGAGAGAGATCACAAGTAGGCAGAGAGGCAGGCAGAGAGGAGGAAGCAGGCTCCCTGCTGAGCAGAAAGCCCTATGCGGGGCCTCAATCCCAGGACCCTGAGATCATGACCTGAGCCGAAGGCAGAGGCTTTAACCCACTTACCCACCCAGGTGCCCTCGTATTTTTCATTTTAAACTCTGACATTTTCTTCTGAATATAGTTTACAAATAATCTTTTGTATTAACTTCCAGTTTTAGTACCACAAAGTCACCTGTTTTACTTTAAATATATTTATATTGCTTAGTGTAGGATATGCTTTTTAAACTAGTTATATATACTCCAGTAACTTTGTGAATGAAATAATGTTAAGAAAACTAAGAACAAATAATGGAATCACTCTTTTACTGATCCTCATTCAATTTCAGGAAAATCACTTCCCAAAAGCAGCAATTCTCTCTGGTAAATCTTTCCATGTCTGAAAAGAAACTGAAAAGTGATCTTACGGGAAACCTGTGATAGTTTACTAGATACTGTGTACTTTTAATAGCTCCAACACTGGTAAAACTTGATAATGAGAGTAAATTAATAGGCTAACATTTAAAAATGTATACTTTAAAAAGCATATAAACAATTAAGTAAGCTTATGCAGAAGCTGACCAAGATACATATATTAGAAGATACAATTATCCATTTAAATTTTCTCTATTTCTTTTTTTTTCTTTTTGCAGAGTATTCAAGTTGTTCACTACATAATTCCTCATGTGCCATTTTGGATTTTTGGACAGTAGTAAGGACTATTCTTCTGTCTGATGACAAACAGCTGCCACACTCTCAGTGATGACTTCAGAACATCCACGTTGGATAAATTCAATTTCTTCTTGAGATACAAGTTTCCTTCTGTAATTCTGAGGTAATGTTTTTATTATTTCTGCAGTGTCCGGTGGACCCTGATGCATCAGCATTTACTTCCCTTAGAATGCTGTGAAATTGAAGAAGAGTGAGACAGTAGTCCTGCTGATCTCAAAACTTCTGATACATTAGGTTTAGGATTGTCTCTTCTATCAGGGAAACTTATTAATGGAGTATGTGGCTTGACCACCAGAATGACCTGGCTGGCAGATGCCATCTTGCTGCCCATCATCCAAATTAGATGACTTTTATCTCATTTTCTTGCCTCATTGCTCTGTCTAGGACTTCTAGTAATATGTTGAATAAATGTGGTGAGAGTGGTATCCATACCTAGTTGCTGATCTTGGAGGAAAAACTTGCAGTTTTTCTCTTGAATGTGATGTTAGCTATGCATTTTTCATATACAGTCTTTATTATTCTGAGGTAATTTCCTTCTATTCCTCATTTGTTGAGTGTTTTTATCATGCAAAGGTATTGAATTTTGTCAAATGCCTTTTATTTGTCAATTGAGATGATTATGTGATTTTATCCTTTGTTATGTTAATGTGGTGTGTTCATTGATTTTCAAAGTTGAATCCTCTTTGAGGGCAGGTGATAAATCTGAGTTGGTCATGGTGTATAGTCCTTTTAATATTATTGAACTTGCTTTATTCAAATTTTGTTATTCAAATTTTGTTGAAGATTCTAAGGATTTCTCTCTATATATATGCATTTAAAATGTCTTTTTTAAATTAAATTTTTTTTAAAGATTTTATTTATTTATTTGACAGAGACCGAGATCACAGGCAGGCAGAGAGGCAGGCAGAGAGAGAGGCAGAGAGAGAGGAGAAAGAAGGCTCCGCACTGAGCAGAGAGCCCGATGCGGGCCTCGATCCCAGGACCCTGAGATCATGACCCGGAGCTGAAGGCAGAGGCTTTAACCCACTGAGCCACCCAGGTGCCCTTAAATTAAATTTTTAACTTTAATTCCAGTAGAGTTAACATACAGTGTTATATTAGCTTCAGGTGTACAATGTAGTGATTCAACAATTCTATACATTAATCAGTGTTCATGATAAGTGTACTTTTTTTAAAGATTTTATTTATTTGTTTGACAGCGGGACAGAGAGAGAGCACAAGCAAGGGGAGATGCAGGCAGAGGAAGAATCAGGCTCAGAATCACTGAACAAGAACCCCAATATAGGGCTTGATCCCAGGTCCCTGGGGTCATGACCAGAGGTGAAGGCTGATGCTTAACTGAGCCACCCAGGCACCCCAATAAGTGTGTTTTTTAATCGCTGTCATGTATTTTGCTCATTCCCCCTAACCACCTCCCTTCTGATCACCCGAGGATTTGTATTTTTTGAGACCCAAGATAAAAGAATAGATAACAGGAGCAAGAAAAGAACTAGATGGGAGAAGAATAGAGACTCTTTTCCTCTTGTTAGAAGTGGATGGTGGGAGGTTTAGAAGGGGCTGGAGTATTAGGAAGATAACTAGTCAGAAACGAGGAGAGTAAGGTGGACAAGGTGGTAGGAAAATAAATGATACTAAGTCCAGGGCTTGTTTAGTAGCAAAAGAGCTTTGCCCAGTGGGTAACTATGGAATATAACTTTGCTTACTGGGTCACCAGGACCTGTGCTAGGAGTTTAGTTAATTCTGAGTCATTTCTGACTATGGAATAGAAACTGGCAAAAGCTTGTCCTGGAGATAATCATTAGAAGCCTTAGCTGCAGGGAGCAGGAGACCCAGCGGCTAGGGAAGCCAGATGGGGCTCAGCATTAGCTTCAAAGCCTCATTATTTTCTTCTTCAATCACCTCATCCTCTTCTGTCTCACTCCCCTTTATCCTCTTTCCTTCTCTTTATCCTCCTTTCCCCTCCTCTTCTTCTTCTTCCTTTCCACCCTATCCCCCCTTTACTCTCCAACCTCCAGCCCCCACCCAATTCTCTCCCTCTCCCTCTGCTGGTTTTGTTTCCCTTAAATCTTCATGGACACTATGTACAGGAAATAAGTGAGGAGTAGCTAAGACTATTTGTGTCTTCTGTATTTTTGTTATCTTGTACTCTCTGCTCCCTACAGCTTTACATCCCTTCTCTGACTGAGATCAATCAAACTTAACAACTGCGACCAGGCCATGTTTTCAGAGACAGAACCACTGCTCCTGGCTAAAAAAAAAAAAAATCTCTGGTCACTTGATTTCTTCCAAGACGAGGCCTAGATTATCTTAAACGCTGGCATCCATGCTCTCACCGAGCAAGTGTGGGCCTCCTTGAGGTACTCTCTCCTCTTTCTCTCCCACTCCAGATCTTAAGAGTTAAGGAAGGAGACTGGCTACAGAGCCTTAAGTGCCTCTAAAGAGGACATGAAACGAGGTAGTAAATGCAGCCTTGTTGCCAGGGTTGGCTTCCAACTCCCCAAATTCTCTCCATTCCTTTGTCTTGATGACACTGAACTCCTCTTATCAGAGCAGAGATCAGTCTTACATTACTTATTTCTCTCTTTTGTCCACTCCAATCCACCGGACATTTGTGCTTTAGTGAGTCTACATGAGCCAACTCACGCCTAACAGGGATTTGGTAGCAAGTCCTCAGGTGGGAAGACTAGCTTCACCCTCCCCAGCTGGGGAAAGAGGAGGGCAAGGGCAGAGCTAGACTGTAAGCTTGCCAAATGAGTGACAGTTGCCTTTTTTTTTTTTTAATATTTTATTTATTTGTTTGACAGAGAGAAACACAGCCAGAGAGGGAACACAAGCAGGGGGAGTGAGGGAGGGAGAAGCAGGCTTTCCACTGAGCAGGGAGCCTGATGTGGGGCTCGATCCCAGGTCTCCGGGATCATGACCTGAGCCGAAGGCAGTTGCTTAACCAACTGAGCCACCCAGGCGCCCCTGACGGTTGCTTCTTAAGTATTAGCATCAGTCTGTTCGTTGATGCATGAGCAACTTTGGCAGTGGCATGCAAATTGAACACTTACTCATGCTTTTGTACTTTCTTTTATTCTAGTTTTTGTTGTTGTTATTGTTGGGGAAGGGGAAAAACAAGGTTTTGGTTTGTGGCTAGGTCTGCAGAGAGGATCCCTGTAGCACAGAAGTTTATTTAGTTAAACAGCTGGCAGTAAGAGGGGCCCAGGAGAGAGGTAAGACTTCAGTGGGAGAAAGAGGCCTGACTAGAGATCCCTTAAGCATTTCTCCCTGACCACCTATAGTAATTTACTGCACAAATCCATTTCTGTGTATTGCCTAAAGGATTTTCATTTGATTTGGCTTAGAGATATGGGAATATTTACTTCTGATCATGAGGCAGGTTATAGTGGTAGGACCAAGGGGAGAAGAGGGAGGCCCCTTTGATTTGGCTATCAGGTTTGTATGATCCAGAAATTCCAAGAGAGAGTTCTGGGGAGAGTTTCATATAGTAATCATTTATCCAATATAATCACATTCAGTTGAGTTTGTCTATATTAGGTAGATTGACTTGGAATCCTTCAACAACTCTCATGCATTATATCTACAAAGCTATGCTTCCAAGCCCTAGATGACTGAACTAGATATAAACTCTTGAAGCATGTGTCATTTGAGATTGTATGCGAAATGTCTTTGTTGTTCATTGACTTTTAGCGGCTCATATTAATTCATAGCCCTGCCAAAAGCCATACTCTCTTAGGACCAGCCTAGGGTCATCTCTCTTGGTCAGCTCTCAAGGAGGAGTGGACTATCATCATGCACAGATGCCTACAGAAACCCAGGCAAGATGAATAAGAATTCTTCATTCCCAGATAATCCAAATTCCCAGTCATTGGGACTCAGACACAGTTATACTGGAGGCTGTGCTGGATATGGAACATCATGGATGATGAACTTGTTGCAACAATTTGATCTCTGATACCTGTGAAGTAGACTGGCCTGTGATAAATAAAGATGACCTTTAGAATCTTAGAGGGGATTGATAATGATTACAGCCTAGGAAAGGCCCAGAAAGGTTATCTCCCAGCCCTTCTTAAAAAGTGATGACTAGGGTGCCTGGGTGGCTCAGAGGGTTGAGCCTCTGCCTTCGGCTCAGGTCATGATCTCAGGGTCCTGGGATCGAGCCCCACATTGGGCTCTCTGCTCAACAGGGAGTCTGCTTCCTCCTCTTTCTCTGCCTGCTTCTCTATTTGTGATGTCTCTGTCAAATAAATAAATAAAATCTTTTTTTTTTTAAAGGTTTTATTTATTTGACAACGAGAAACACAGTGAGAGAGGGAACACAAGCAGGGGGAGTGAGAGAGGGAGAAGCAGGCTTCCCGTCAAGCAGGGAGCCCGATGTGGGGCTCGATCCCAGGTCTCCAGGATCATGACCTGAGCCAAAGGCAGTCGCTTAACCAACTGAGCCACCCAGGCACCACCAAATAAATAAAATCTTAAAAAAAAAAGTGATGACTAAATTAGAGGAAATCTCCAGAAGACTTCTGGGCAGCTGCTCTAGGCAGGTCATTAGATAACACACCAATCCAAACAGAAGAAAAGCATCTTCTGAGCCTTGAAGCAGAATCTGGAGCACTCCTGTAGAACAACTTTCTTGATGCTCTTTCCCTTATTTTTTGTAACATTTCCTTTTTTTTTTTTTTTTTTTTTTTTTTTCCTATCTCTTGTCTCAATCCTTAGATTGCCAAAGGAGTACTTGGGATCTTTACAACAAAAGTGGATCCTGTATTTCCTAGGGCACTGTGGTTAAAAGGTGGTTACCTTAATAAAAGTAGGTTCTGGTTAAGAGACTTCATTAGGGTAATTGCTCAGTTTCAGATCCAAATTTCAAAACCACTGATAAAGAAATATTTCTTTTTGGATGTCAGAAATGCATTCCTATATTAATTTCCTAAGGCCGCTGTAACAAAATACCACAAGCTGGGGGGGTTAAGGCCACAGAAATGTATTCTCTCACGGTTCTGGAGCCCAGAAATCTGAAATCAAGGTATCAGCAGGGTTGGTTCCTTCTGGAAGCTCTGAGGGAGGATCTGTTCCATGCCCCTCTTTTCTAGGGGTTGGTGGTTGCCTGAAATCAGCATGCATAGCTTACGGAATGGAATCATCGCTTCAATTTTTGCCTCATCTTTGAGTGGCTGTCTTTCCCCATGTGTGTCTGTATGTCCCCAAATCTCTCTCTCCTTATAAAGACACCAGTCATTATGTTAGATTTAGGGCCCACCTGAATCCCATATGCCCTCATTTTGACTTGACTACCATCTACAAAGACCCTATTTCCAAATAAGGTCCCATTCAGAGGTACTGGCGGTTAGGACTTCAGCACATCTTTTTTGGGGGACACAGTTTAGCCCCCAACAATTCCAAAGCCTAACTCATGATTGTCTTCCTAAAACTATGCCTCAGACTTTCTTTTTGGTTCAGTCCTTACTTTATTCAACAAATATTGGAGACCTGTTGGCATAATTGTTGGTGCTGTGAATAGGATAGTAAAAATCAACAAACACCATGAAAATCATTTGCATATGTCTTAAAGCATCCTATATTTTATCACTCCCCCTCTCCAAATCCAAACCATCATTGTCTTGTTAACTTTATTTCCTGTTTTTCAGTTTCACTCACTTCTTTCCAACTCCACCTCAATCTTCAGAGCTTAAACTTTCATATTCCCTTGCCTAAACCATTGTCTTTAATAAGTTTCTATATTATAGCTCAATTCCCTGCTACTTCCCCCGAACAGATCCATACTTCATAACTTCCCAGTACCTTCAGGATAAAGCCAAACTCCTCAGTGTGGCCAGTGAAGCTCTGGGTGTTTGTTTTCTGTCTGCCTGTCCAGTCTTGGCTCGTACCTTGCCTCACGTCTCACTTTCTTGGACATAGCCACACCAATCTTCTTTTCGTCTCCCCAGTGCTAAAATTTGTACAGATCACCAGGGAATCTTGTTAAAATCCAGAATGAAGGAGATGAAGTAGATCTGAAGTGGGGCCTGAAATTTCTCCATTTCTCACCAGCTTCCCAGTGATACAAATACCTCTGGCCCCGGACTCTGCTTCGAACCCAAAAGTCAGCAAGTCCCCATGTTCCTCTCTTTGCCTGTGCTTTGCTTTGGCACATCTTGTTTCCAGTTTTCCTCAATACTCCTTCCTCCTCTATTCACTGGAACACATTGTTCAGATCTTAATACCATATCACTTCTTAGGGAATTCTCTGATCTCCCCAACAAAGCCAATCCCCCTTCACCTCACTGAGAAATATCATGAACCATTAACTCTCACTGTCCTTCTTAGCACCTTAGCACAAGTTCTATGTTTTCTCTGGACAGCTTTTTTTTTTTTTTTTTTAAGATTTTATTTATTTGACAGAGAGAAACACAGCCAGAGAGGGAACACAAGCAGGGGGACTGAGAGAGGGAGAAGCAGGCTTCCCGCCGAGCAGGGAGCCCGAAGTGGGACTCGATCCCGGGTCTCCAGGATCATGACCTGAGCCGAAGGCAGTCGCTTAACCAACTGAGCCACCCAGGCGCCCCTGGACAGTATTTTTAAATAAATTATTCATTTCTTCCATTAAACTCTAGGCTCCATGATGGAGAGTCCGTGTCTGTTTCTGATTACTATTGTATCCCAGGAGCCCAGCATGTTGGCGTTTAGAATAGACATTTGTTCACTATTTGTTGAATGAATGACGGAGTGGTACCTAAGACCTTAACAGTCCTTCCCTTCACCAACAAAGTGAAAGGAGGGATTTAATCACACTGCTCCCGATGGATATTTCAACCCTTGAATATTTAAACCCTCGGAAGAAAATGACTTTGCCTCTCTCCCTTGGTTGCTGCTTCTATTTTAGATTGCCTCTGGTGATGTCAACAACCTTTGTACAGAGTGTGTTTCTGCCTTGCAGCTATTCAGACAGTGACCTGGGGTTAATAAGCTCGTGTCTTTGCAAACAACAGATTCTTTCTGATTGCCTCAAATAATAGAGGCTGATTGTGAGGACATGTGTGAAAATGAGGAAGATGGAGATGCCGCGGGAGAAGCAGTGCACTCAGCTCCACGCTGCTGTCTGGGCTGAAATGCAGCTCTCCAGGCACCGTGCCCATGGTGCAAGGTGATTGCTCTCTAGTGGGTGGCCCCGCCCACTAAGACAGTTCGGGGACTTTTCCAGTCTCTGTATCACTTGGAGTATCTTTCCCTTTCTGATCTCACCACCATTTGGTTACCTTTTATTACCAACCGCTTACTCATAGTTTTCACTGCTTCTCGGTCCCTGTAGCGTCACTGCCTCTGCGTTCTTAGCTTTTCCTCTCGCATGTCAGCAGCTCACATTCTCTATCTGCCTTGCACTCAGATGCACTCAGAGAGCATTTGATGCCTGTGCTTACTGTTACTATGTGTTACTATGATCTTCTTATTCTCATGCCACAACAAGCCTAAGCCACTGACAGGCTTATACCAGATTTTCTGCTCATTCTCGTGCTTATACCAAGTTCTGTGCTCACGCTGTCCTGCAAGTCTGAGCAATACCATGTGCTCACAAGCACTGGTGCCCTGGAGGTGGCCCTTACTCGTTCCCAAGAGCTTATTGTGAAATATGTAGGAATGATGAGCCCAGTTGTTAAACTTCAGTAGTTTGAAACCAGCCAGACTATTTCATGGATATCAGTAAGGCCTATATATCAGAGCTCTCCCCCCCCCCCACCTCTCCCCTGGCCTCAGCAAAGCCAGTTTTCCAGCACACTGCTGAATGGAATAGAGAACAAGGCTCACCCCAGGAAGCACGCAGAGCCATTTCCCTTGGTTGCGTGGCTGCCATTCTGAGGCTTCCCTGAGCAAGTGTAACTAACAAGTGCCCTACATGGCTGATTCAGTCTCACCTGGTTACGTCCATCTTTGTTGCCACCTCAGTTGCTCTTAGATTTTTGCTTGAGTTTCCTAGGAAACAGCTCTGAGATAGAGCTTCATTATGCAAAAACTTACTGTGGAGTACACTTGAGTTCAATTCTTATGGGGGAGAAAAGGAGGTCAGATTGCACAGAGGAAGGCTTGAACTGCAATGGAGTCATTGAAAAAGCATTAGCCAATCCCATGAGAAGGACCAGTAATTACATGGGGACTGCCCATTGGACCAGGTGGCTCTTTTTGGAGTAGTGTGATTGCCGGAGAGGAACTTAGCGAAGAGCCATCTGTCTGCCGCTAACACTCTCCTAAGGGACGGGGGAATGAGTGCCTCAGGCTTCAAGGGTGATCTAGGTGGCTCACCCATCTCTACTACACGTCATAAAATTGCCAGGTCTGTGGTCAAAGGAACAGGCTGTTACAAAAGCGAAGGTTAAGCAAAGCTTTATTTTGTATCAAGCATCAAGAATTATACTGGCCTGGGCCAGGGCCCCTTCCCAAAAGAGAGAGAGAGAGCAGCCCTGCCTATTCTTACAGGCTACCTTTTATAGGGGAAAACCACACCCCGAGCTGACCCCACGGACTCACGTAGCTTGTCTGAGTTAATTCTTTTACTCTGCTGTGGTGATGAATACATTTAATCCCCACAGTGGTTTACCAGGGGAATCTCCCTTGGTCAGGGTCCCGGAGGTTAAGGGGATTAACTGATTAGGCATTCCCGCCTGGTCCTAAGTACTGGGAACGGCTGCCCATTCTTAATTTGCTTCTCCATATCTCCCAGGATGAGAAGTTAAGGGGGTTACCTGATTGGGTGTCTCCCCCAACCTGCTCCCCTTTGTTTTCCAGGGGCCCTTTGCCCATTTCTCTGGGAGCTGTTTTTCTGAGTAAACAAGATGGCGGCTTGGACTTCTAAATAGGTCCTTACAAAAATGAGTACTGCTTTGAGCCGCCTGGGTTTGGATTGCTCTGTTGCACAGCAGTAAATCACGGGATCATCTGGTATGTGGCGTTCTCAGCTTCCTACCAGGCCGGTGGTATTGCCTCATAGCTGTTTCATAAACTCTAGAGTGAAATGTTCCAAAAAGTGTTAACAATTTAAATATGTTCTTCAACCTTCTTTAGGGAATTAAGAGTCTAAGACCTCTTTCTGTTTCCTGTCTAGACATGAATAGGGATGTAAGTTTAGAGTTCAAGGCTTTTCTAGTAGATATGGAGAGTGCCACATCTTTCTGTTTTCTCCCCCCACTTGTTTTTTTTTTTTTTTTCCTTTCTATTATAGTCCTTTTGAGGCCACCTATAACCTTGTAGAAAGGAAAAGAAGAGGTTGGTAAATAGAGGGTTGAGAGTGGTGGTATTTGGGGTCACTTTTCCTCCTTCCGAATGAAATAGACCATATGCCATTTATCAGTTGGGGGATATGTCTCTTCACAAGGACAGAGAACTTCAAAGTTTGACCTTACTAAGAAGATGCTATTATCTGGTCTCCTACCACAGAGGAGAAACTGGCTTTTCACAGAAAAATTTCAGTTATTTCTAAATGGAGAGAGAATAGAATCTTCATTATACTGCAGTGAAAATGTGACTTCATGAAAGGAAATATGATTCTGAAATTATTCCTAAATCAAATTAGACAATGCACAAAGAGAACCTAACTTCTGCATACTGAGGCTTTGTCCCTATAAACCTTGCTATTGTAAATCTAATGTGGCCGAGAAAACTCAGATACCTCAAAAAGCTTCCTGAGAATGCTTTGTAATTTGATTCATAATTTTGCATCCCTGCCCTTCTCTCGTGTGCTTTTGGATATATAAAAAGAGGGCTGATAAACAGACCAGGGAAAGAGTGTAGAAACATTAACTAAGAAACGTTAACTTGTTCACAAGACTAACACAATCACAGTCTCATCTGTGCATTGGAATTATAGACCTCACGAGGATTTATTTAATCCCAGTCCTCTCCCCATGAAGAAAGGCAGGCCCAGAGAATTTAAATAACTTGTGTGATACCACATAGCCAGTTGTTGGTGAGATGGGATTAGAAAACCAGACATTTGTATTGTGATTACATGGACTCCTGCTTTTATAAGCTTATTCTTCCCCAAATACTTAATAACTTGTCCAATATCACACAGTCAGTTGTTGGCAAGATAGGATTAGAAAACCAGCCATTGTTTATGTTGTGACTACATTAACTCCTTTTATAAACATATTCTTCCCCAAATACTCTGTCAGCCTTTACCTCATGCTGTGCACGGTGCCAGGCACGGATAATTAAGAGTTGAATAACACAGAGGTGGTTTTGGCCTCGTGGCAATCGGGTGAGACTGAATAAAAAAACAGTACCCTGTGATAGAAAAGGGAGTTTATAGGATGGCAATCATATTAAACTTTCCTTAACATAGTCTTACTTATTGAACCTAATGTTAGAGCTAACATAGTTTCCCCTAGGATAACATTCTAAGAGGAGACAAGTTTGCTCTTCTTTCCTGCTTTCTATTAAAGAAGTTAGAGACTAAGTTCACAGGCTTTGTTTCTGTTACGTTGCTGCCAGCTTTGTTTTTGTTCTCACAGAAACCTGGGAGCTGACTAGTTAAATAAATCTCAGTTCTTCCTGCTAGGGTCGATAGCTTACAAATGGTTTGTTAGTCTGATTTTGTTGTCAGGGAGAGTTATTTATTTACTCTGCTTCCCTTGGTTTAAACTCTATCAAGTGGGACTGATTGTTGATAGGAGGCAAACAGAAAGATAAGCTGATATATGAATATAACAATTCTGGTATGCTAGAAATAGTATTTACAAGAAGGCTCCAGAGGAATATCAGGCCAAGATACAGTTAGAGTTTCTGTATAAACTCATGAGCAATAACAAGTGAATAAGACACATACCTAAAGACAAGATTGAATGGGAATGTATTAGGATAAGCTCTGTAAAACCACCTGTATCAAACTGTTTTTGACCTACAAAAATGGCAATGTTTTCTAATTCAGCCAAACATATTCTATTGCGCCTGTATCAAAATAAGTTTGATTTAATATTCATTTATTTATTTTTGAGCAAATGCCCAGTATTAAGAGCTTTGGGCAACCTTACCCTTGCATGATTCAGCTTCCTCATTTGAAAAGTAGAGATAATAATAAGTTTTATGTATGTATGTATGTATGTATCTAAAAAAAAAAAAATCAGTGTATCTAGCCTGGCACACATTGTGTGATTTTCTACAGCCATGAACCCTAGGAGCCACCCTCAGGTGCTGGCTCATGCCTTTAATGTGTTTCTTGGATTACTTAAACCTCTTTTGCTCAATCTCTTAGAGATTGAAATCACTCTGTTCTCAGCTGCCTGCAGCTCAAATAATTGGCTTTAGCACATTTGCATTGCATTTTTTAATCCTCAAGCTCTGCCATTTTGTTTTTATATTTTCATTTTATTGAGCTATAATTGACATAAAGCACCATATGAGTTTAAGATATACAGCAAAACCACTTATTGTATGTGACATCCCTAGTACTTACATATTTTATAGCTATAAGTTTGTATCCTTTCATTGACATTTATCCAACCCCCTTCACCCCGCACCCCAACCCTCTGCCTCTGGTAACCACAGATCTCATCTCTATTTCTATGAGTTTGGGTTTTTGGTTTGTGTGTTTGTTTGTTTTTCAGATTCCATATTTAAGTGAGATCATACAGTATTTGTTCTGACTTATTTCACTTAGCATAATGGCCTAAAGATCTGTCCAATGGCAAGTCTCAAATGGCAGGATTTTCTCCTTTTTAATGGCTGAATAATGTTCATATATATATACATATATGATTGGGTAAAGAAGCAGTGATATATATATTATCACATATATTACATATTATATAAATATATCAATATTCAATGTATATCAATATTATATATCACTATATATATCAATATATATATCAATATTATATATATCACAGCTTCTTTACCCATTCATCCATCAGTGGACACTTAGGTGTTTCCCATGTCTTGACTATTGTAAATAATGCTACAATCTCTGCCTTTTTAGATCAGTAGTTCACATGCATAGTAGAATGACCCAGACAACTTTTAAAATGTAGCAAAGCCTGGAATCTACCCTTCAGCTCCTAATTCCATTGGTTGTAGGGGTCCAAGGCATTGATATTTTTTCAGAAGTTCCCTAGGTGATTTTTTTTTTTTAAAGATTTTATTTATTTGACAGCAAGAAACACAGCTAGAGAGGGAACACAAGCAGGGGGAGTGAGAAAGGGAGAAGTAGGCTTCCTGCCGAGCAGGGAGCCCAATATGGGGCTTGGTCCCGGGTCTCCGGGATCATGGCCTGAGCCGAAGGCAGTCGCTTAACCAACTGAGCCACCCAGGTGCCCCTCCTTAGGTGATTTTAATATGCAGCTTGGATTGAGAACCAAAGTGCCCTAAGAAATCATTCCATGCCTACACATCTTTTTTTTTTCTTTAAAGTAAGCTCTATGCCCAGTCTGGAGCTCAAACTAATGACCCCAAATCAAGTGCAGCATGCTCCACCATCTGAACCAGCCAGGCACCCCATGCTTATACAACTTGATTAGTGTTTCTCCTCTCCCTCCCAAGGCCCCAACATCATGAGGACTTAGCCTATGTCATATTTACACTTTTTGTCTGTTTTTTGCATGTAGTCCTTTCCATCTCATTCCGTATCCCAAATCTTCAAGTTATTTGTGAGGAAGAAGTTTTTCCCACAGGAAGAGAAGTGCTCAGAACAAGGCTGCTGACACTGGAGACTGGAGGGTTCTTAGGTAGAGAGGGCCCAGGTCACTGCTAGTGATATTCTCCTGTTCCAGTGGGAACCCCCACAAACTTGAATGTAGCTTAAAGAAATGTCCAGAGATATGGGAGATAAACCTTTGAGGTCTCCTGAAACATTCTAAGTTGGTGGACCCTGAGATGTATCACTGTTGATATATATATATATATATCACTGTTATTTCATTTCTGTCTCACTCACCTGGTTTGCTTGGTGCAATCTGCAGTGCTGGACACAAGCCCTTGTCCATTATTACTCTCTTTTCTGGGCCAGTTACCCTCTCCTCGTGTTGACAGCTGGAATTTTACATGCCTTAATTCCAAATTCTACCTACTTCACAACCCCCTGCCTGTCTCATGTATTATTTGGAACTTCCATAGCATATGGCAGCAGCCAGAATAGAAAAAGCTATGGATTGGGAACCAGGCCAGGCTCTAATTTGGCACAAACCAATAGTGTCTGAGCATCTATATTCACAGTATCTGTTGATTGAATGACTGATTGCATGAATGAATGAACTGTCTTGGGTGAGAAACTTTTCTGAGTCTCCATTTCTTTATTTTTGTAATAGGGCCATTATAGAGAGGTGGTTTTTTTGTTTTGTTTTGTTTTGTTTTGTTTTTGTCTAAGAGTGGTCCTTGGAATGCCTGTATCAAAATTCCTTGGGGTTCTTATTTAAATGCTGAGTCCTGCCTTCCTATCTGAATCAGCATTGTTGGAGGCCAGAGAATGTTTAACATTGCACCCTAGGTGATTATTAAACTCAATAAAATGGAATCACCATTGAATTGGTTATTATTTGTTCAATGAAAATGACATGATGGCAGTCCAAATATAAAACCTTGGACATCATCGAGATGGGAAATGCTTTTTGTGGAAGGTCGATGGAAGAGATCCCTTGGTTGGAAAAGTGTTAAGTAATGGAAAATACTTGAAGTGCTCCAGGAACATTAGGATCGTCTGCAGGTGGAAATACGTTGGGTCACAGTGAGAGTGGTACATGTGAATATCATCAATTATTCACATATCCTCCCTTTTGTAGGTTATAATTATGCATTAAATACCTTGCTCATTAGCCTAAGGAAGCACTGGGGATACGGGGGTGATTTTTGCCACATCAGCTCCATGTAGAAGTGGCCATTAGTATTGCTTATACTTGGCAGTGTTGGTTCCAGAACTAAGAACCAGAATCCCTAGGAGGTAACTAAGTCCAATTTCCAAGATACTCAACCGTTTTCATACAAAATCTTGACTCTGCATCACCCTTTCTTTTTCCACTGGGGTCTATAGATTCTGGTTTCCAGAAGAATGATTTTTGAATTTTAAAAAATGAAGCAAGGGAGAAGATCTTTTTAAGAATTTTTAGTAGATATCTTTGCTGTGATGTAACAAATCTAAGCAGGGGCTACATGTTATATCACAGGTTTTTTTAGACTGAAAATCTCCTAAAGATATAAAATTACCAGCTGTGATGACTTTATTCATGGCTAAATCAGCATTCGGCTTCAGATGAAACTTATAGTCATCAAAGAAAGAGCAGACTTGCTGTGATTCTGATTAATTGTCAGAGACCTTCTTGTAAGAAAAACTGGCTTTTATTTCTGACTATATTACTGAGCCCCTCTGTGATCTGAAGTATCTACGTTTCACATTCTGTAAAATGGAGATAAAAATACATTCCATACATCTTTCAGAAGTATCATGAGGATTAATGAGGTAATGCTAACAGGCATATTAAAGTCACCCAGTTTTTTTTGTATTCAGACATATGATTCATTTCCTCATACTTAAAAAAGGTATTAAGAAAAAAAAATTAGAAAAAAAAAGAAACCATGAAGGATTAAGATTATAGTGAGCTGTAATAGTAATTTCCCCAAAGGAATGAACAGATGGCAAGGAGGATTATTAATCTCCTATATGTAAATCTTTCCTTTTAAATTCCATGTTTTGTCCATACTTTAAAAAAGAATTTTTTACAGTGCTGGGCATCTTGATCCCTATGCCAGGCTGTTTAATGTAAAAACCACTAAAAGGGACTGATGCCTTATGTTGTGAGTAATAATTTGGTTTACTGAGTAATGAGGGTGATATGCATAAGCAAGTAATAACTCTAGAGCCCAGCTCTCAGCTGAGTGTTATCTTATCTCTGGGACAACTCAGTCCCTGCTGGAGGAAATTCATGAGCCTAAATTCATGGACTGAGGGTAAGAGAGGAGCTATCCATCATCACAGGCCCATCCGTCATGCTGTTGCCCCACATCGTGCAGGGAGTTTGCCTGCTGTGAATTTCATCAGTGGCTGTATTTCATAAGTTGAGCCTGGTGATCAGACAGGGTCACCCCGAAACCCCATCTGGAAAGTCAGGCATCACATGGCTGCCTGTCTCTTCTAGATTGATGGCTACCCCAGCACCTGTAGATTTTAAAGATATGGAAAGCAGCTTAGAAAAAGCTCAAGGAGCAGCTCAGCAGCTACATAAGTGGACACAAACGACAGGAATCGTGGGCCTACGGGGAGAAGAGTGACTGCAGGAGGAAAAGACGAAGCAGAAAAAGCAGGAAATAAAACATGGGAGAAGAAAAAAAAATATATAAAAATATATATATCTCGGAGAAGGAGATACCAGAATTACAGTGAAAGTGAGGCTAAAGGGAAAAGAGAGCACCCTGAGACGGAAGTAAGCCAGAAAGATAATCATGTCACATTCACTGAGAGGATAGGTTTGGAGGCAAATTCTCCACAGAGGTCCCATGTTGAGTGTACATGTATCTGCTTTCCCAGAAGCCTTTCATTTTCAGGGCTTCTGCATCTTTTCCCCACTCAGCCCTTTTAGTAAGGTAGGCCAATATGATCTCTGTTGTACATACGAGAAAAGGAAGGCAGGTTTATTGTGAAGCAGATATAACTGAAGCTGTAGGAAACCTCAGGAGACAGGCTCCTTCCAAGGCACTAGGAGGGGCCCTAACAATGTGGTTCCATCCTCACATAGTCCTGTAAACTTTACAAGAGGAGCCACAGTCCAGATTACTGCTGTCTTTTTCCTTTCTGACTTCTCCATCATGTGTCACCGCCTGTTGGGTGACCTTGGAGCATTTTTGGCAACTGGTTGAGGGAAGTTGAGTTGAGGATGCATTTAGATGAGGTGTAGTGGCTGTTTCCATGAATGGATAAGTTACTGCTAGCTGTTCCCGGGTAGGAGCAGCTTGCCGGACATGCCCTTTGGTGCCCTTCTGCTCCCACTCAGTCTCCAATTCTGATAGCCTTTGGCTCTGTGGACAGTAGCAAAGGAAGAAGGCTTGAAAGGAAGGGTGTCAGAAACTAGTTTGGGGGGATATTTTCCAGTTGTCAGGTGTGTGAGATGGTAAGCAGACCTTAGAAAGACATGGGGGAAACTTGAATGGGTATTACCAAGTGTAAGAAGCCAATCTGAAAAGTCTACATACTGTATGAGCCCAAATGTGGGACATTCTGGAAAAAGCAAAAAAAAACAGTAAAAAGATCAGTAGTTGCCAGGGGTTGTGTGTGTGCATGTGTGTGTGTGTGCGCGGAAGGGGGACAGGGGCGACGGGAGGTGATTAGACAGCACAGAGGATTTTTAAGGCACTGAAATACTCTGTACATGATAATGATGGATAGATGTCATCATACATTTGTCCAAAACCATAAAATGTACATCACCAATAGTGAGCCCTAAAGTAAACTGTGGTCATTGGGTAATTATAATGTGGCAAAGGAGATTCATACTCAGAACGAAGAATGAAGCCTTCTGATGGGTGATGCTGGTAATAGGGGAGACTCTGTACGTGTTGGGGTTGGGGGGAAATGGTAAATTTCTATCTCTTCCTCTCAATTTTCTTGTAATCTTAAATTGTCCTAAAAAATGTGTTAACAAGGGGCATCTGAGTAGCTCCATTGGTTAAGCATCTGTCTTTGGCTCGGGTCATGATCCCAGGGTCTTGGGATCAAGTTCCACATCAGGCTCCTTGTTCAGTGGGGAGCCTTCTTCTCCCTCTGCCTGACACCCCACCTGCTTGTTTGTTCACTCACATGTGCTCTCTCTCTCTGACAAATCAATACATGAAATATTTTTTTTAAATGTCTTAACAAAATTGGAAACCCAATAAAAATAGAAGAATTGCAAGAAAAAATGTAAGCAGTGGAGATTCAATTGTTTTTGAAGCCTAGTCAAAGTGGAGCTTCCAACTGTTTAGTAATACACTTGATAATGTGATATCTATAATTATAGGCATGTCATTTTTCTTCCTTTTTGATGGGAATCCCACAAAATAGAATTTATTATAATCACTGTGTTTGTAAGGCAAAACCAATACAAAGAGCAAGTACAACTAAGTGTGAAGTTGCTTTTTAAAAGTGGATGCCGGGCACCTGGGTGGCTCAGTGGGTTAAGCCTCTGCCTTGGGCTCAGATCATGATCTCATCAGGGTCCTAGGATTGAGGCCTGCCTCAGGCTCTCTGCTCAGCAGGGAGCCTGCTTCCTCCTTTCTGCCTGCCTCTCTGCCTACCTGTGATCTCTCTCTCTGTGTCAAATAAATAAATAAAAGCTTTAAAAAAATGGATGCCAACTATCAATAAGAGAAAAACAAATTTTAATTAGTCATTTTTTTGTTCCCTTTAAAAAATATTATGAAATTGTCATATGAAAAGATTATCTTAAGAGTATGCAGCTGAAAATGTAGGAGGAGAACTATTATAGCAGTATGTGAGGCAATATAAAAATATATTATCAGGATTTTGTGAATTTGTGGTATTTGTTGGTGTTAAAATTGTTTTAGGTATGATTTCATTTCTCGGTCTAAGTACTATCCTATTTAATTTTGGATTGTAATTGTGTAATTTTTTAAAGTAGATCTCTAAATCACATATAATTTTTAGGTTTCACAAAACCTAGATTTGATCCTGGACATAAAAGGTCAGATATATTTTTTCTGAGGTCACATGACGACTGGCAAAATAGACCATACAGCTCAGAACAGTGGAGTTTTCTCCACTGTTTCTTCACGATCTGTCTATTCCTTTAGTCTTTCTCTAACTTTAACAGAAAAGTGCAAGACAGCACTATCCTGGATACGTGATCCAGAACACACACACACACACACACACACACACACACACACACACACACACACTTAAATTGATATCACAAAAAACATAACCATCACAGGAATGTGACCCAGAGGTGCCTAGGTGGCTTAGTCATTTGAACATCTGGCTTTTGATTTTGGCTCAGGTCATGATCTCAGGGTCGTAGGATCGAGCTCCATGTCAGGCTTTGTACTCCGCAGAGTCTGCTTAAGATTCTCTCCCACTGCCCTTCTGCACCACCCCTGTGTGTTTGCATGTGTGTGTGCGAGCGCACGCTTTCTCTCCCAAAATAAATAAATAAAATCTTTTTTTTTTTAAAGAATGTGACCTGGAGGGAAATGATTAATAAGTTAATTATTTTATTAAGAGGTAAATTTAGTTATCAAAAAATATTAAAAGGTAAAACAAGTATTAACTGAATTCATTAGTTGTTTTCCTTTTATATAAAGATGAATAGAGAGTACAAATGTGCAGTCAACAGGAATAGTGCCAAACTCAAAAACAGAAAACCTTGATTAAAGACCCTGTTCCACTTCTAAGGAGCCTGGTGATCATGGCAGATTCTGTTCATTGTCCCCATAATTCCCTCCTGTTTTCTTCCGTTTAGGTATCCCCTCTCAGCTAGACCACAATCCCCAGTCTTCCCTTAAGTTTTCACCAGTGGGTTTCAAGTAAGATGATATGGGCAGTTCTGTACCATGTTCTTATACAGTTCTTACAGCATTTAAGAAGAGGTCATCTGCTTGTCCCTTTCATCTTTCCTTTTCCCCTGAGCCGGAATGCAGTATTAGTGAGCCTGTGTTCACCTGCTCAGGGCAAAACCCAAGGGAGCAACAAGATAGAAAGAGCCTGGGTCCTCAGACAATTCCATGCTGTCTCTAGACTATGAGATGAGAGAGAGAGATAAATAATTAACTGGGGTTTTTTTTTTGAAGAGGTGGTAGCTAATGCTATGGTGATAATCCTATTGCAATTTAAAAATGTACCAATCAGGGGCGTGTGGGTGGCTCAGTTGGTTAAGCAACTGCCTTCCGCTCAGGTCATGATCTCGGAGACCCAGGATCAAGTCCCACATTGGGATCCCCCTGCTTGTGTTTCCTCTATAGCTGTGTTTCTCTCTGTCTAATAAATAAATAAAATCTTAAAAAAAAAAGTACCAATCACGCGTACATCCTAAACTTAGATGTCAATTCCAGCTCCATTTTGTAAAAGGATTCTTTCTGAGCCACTGTATTTTTGAAGTCTTCTTGCAAAAATAGCTTGTAAAAATAGTTTGCACCCTAAACAACACAGTGAATTATGAGCAAGTTACCATCTCCCAAAGCTTCCGTTTCTTCACCCATAAAGTGGAGACCATAATAACAATCCTGGCCATGTATACAGTTGCTCTGAATATTAAATTAAATCATGTAAATCAGAGGTAAGCACACTACACTGTAAAATATAAAATATTATTTATGTTTGGGTGTTATCACTATTGGGGAAAGAGGATGAAATGAAGGGTTTTTTATTTTTGTAAATGAACTTTTTATTGAGGAATAAGTATAGATTAACAAAGTAAGTGCAGAATTCTACTATACCCTTAGCCAGTTCCCCTGTTGTTAACATTTTATATTCCCATGGCACATTTTTTAAGACTAAAAAATCAGCATTGTTCCATTACTATAAATCTAGATTTATTTGGATTTCACTAGTTTCCTACTAAATACCTTTTTTTTTTCCTTCCAAGATCCCATCCATGTGACAATATTGCATTAGTTGCCATATCTCTTGGTCCATCGGGTCTGGAGATTTTCTGTTTTTCCTTATTTTCATGACCTTGACAGGCCACCCCCCCCTTTTTTATGGCCCTGACCGTTTTAAGGGGGTTCTGGCTAGGTCTTCTGGGGAAGGTTCCTTTGTTTGGGTTGTTGTTTTCCTGATTTAATGATGATGATGGCTTTGGAGATTTTATTTTTAGTGAAAAAGATGATATAAGATAGAAAGGAATGAGGGGTTAAAAAAAAGAGAGAGAGAGACCAAGAGAGAGCACACGAGTGAGAATAACCACTCTATTTAAATTTGATTGCTTAATTAGCTCTAACTACTGTCCTAGTTAGCATGGCCCTGTGGCAGAATAGAATTTTGTAATTAGCCTATTAAGGTACCTTTGAGAATGGTGAGAAGGTATTCAGCTTCCTTCTCTTTCCTTATAACTGAATAGGCCCAAGTTGCCCACTTAGTGTCCCTTCCATTTATTCTGGAAAAATAGCTTAAAAACACTAGGTTTGAGTCTGTAACTTGATGGCAGATACGTTTCCAGTGGGGTGGGCATCTTGTCCAGTGGAACGGAAAGGAGTCTATTTTTTAATTTAATTTTTTTTTAAGAAAACTGTTCATTGACAGCTTCAAAGCCACAGTGAGCTGGTTGGCAAACCCTTAGCACAGTAAGAAGCCTCTTTCTCTCTCTCTTTGGAGAGAGAAAAGGCGGGTAGGGCACAGGAGCAGAGGGAGAGAGGAACATTACAAAGGCAAATATCAATTATAGGTAAGAAAAAAGATGAAATTTGGTGAATTTAGGATCTTGAAGAAAAGTCTCAATAAACAGGGAGGCGAAAATCTCTCCATGGATGCTGATCTATGGTCTGATTCCTCCAACATACTAAAGGGAAAGTAATATTTTCAAGTTTTTTTTTTGAAGTGATCTTTAGGGCGCCTGGGGGGCTCAGTGTGTTAACTCTGCCTTCGGCTCAGGTCATGATCTCAGGGTCCTGGGATTGAGGCCTGCATCAGACTCTCTGCTCAGCAGGGAGCCTGTTTCCTCCTCTCTCTCTGCCTGCCTCTCTGCCTACTTGTGATCTCTCTCTCTGTCAAATAAATAAATAAATAAAATCTTTAAAAAAAAAAGTGATCTCTACATCCCACTTGGGGCTCTAACTCAACGCTGAGATCAGGAGTCCCATGATCCTCTCACTGAGCCAGCCAGGCACCTCAGAAAGTAATATTTTGATTGGGACCAGAATTATCCAACATATTTCATTTTGTATTTACTTTTCAAGTTGATTAAATCCTGGGCAAGAGTCTGCTATGCAATATTGTTTTTAATATTTTAAATAAAGGTATCCATCTGGAATATCATTAGAATTACCTAAAAATGACCTCCTGCCTGTGGGGCGCAGTCAGTTAAGCGTTTGCCTTTGGCTCAGGTCTTGATCCCAGGATCCTGAGATAGAGTCCCACATCTGGCTCCCTGCTCAGTGGGGAGCCTGCTTCTCCCTTTGCCTGCCCCTCCCTGTGGTCATGCTCTCTCTCTCTCTCTTTCTGACAAATAAATAAAATCTTGAAAAAAAAAAAGAATTACCTAAAAATGTTCACTATGTAATTTCTTTTCTAACAGTATAAAATCTTGAGTATACAAAATTTCCATGAGCTCTCACGTGTGAGACACACACACACACTGCTATACTTAAAAAATCTAAATAGGGGCGCCTGGGTGGCTCAGTTGGTTAGGCGACTGCCTTCGGCTCAGGTCATGATCCCGTCGACCCGGGATCGAGTCCCACATCAGGCTCCCTGCTCGGTAGGAAGCCTGCTTCTCCCTCTCTCACTCCCGCTGCTTGTGTTCCCTCTCTAGCTGTGTTTCTCTCTGTCAAATAAATAAATAAAATCTTTAAAAAAAAAAAAAAATCTAAACAGAGAAAACGGACTGGGAAGGTTCTGATTTGGGTTAAATTCCAGAGTCTGTTCTTCAAAGAGCTCTTTTGGCTGAGTGATCAAATCCAGCCCACTGATAGTTCTGTACTGTTATCTTTTATCTAAGATCCATCCCTGGAAATCTTGTCTGGGCTCAGAAGGTCACACCTCAGAGAATACTCCACATATATGATCTTTGTCAACACCCGCTTTTCTCTGTCTATACCTGACTTCCCTCTGACATTAGTCTCCCTATTGAGCATTATTTCCCTCTATCTCCATGTACCTCCCCCCGCCCTCAACTCACTCCTCCTTCAAATTAATCCCAGTTTTTACCACATCCTGCTGAGTCTGCTTCTTAAATGTATCTCAGTTCCATCCATGTCTTCCTTTACTATCGGGATCTGACGCACTAGATTTCTGGTGTGACGCTCTGCTACCACTTTTCTTTCTTTTTCTTCTTTTTTAAAACTTGTATATGTATGTATATAATCTCTACACTCATTGTGGGGCTTCAACTCATGGTCCTGAGATTGAGAGTCATATGCTCTTTGGATTGAGCCACCCAGGCACCCTTCTACTACCACTTTTCTTCGGGACTAATGCACAGTCCTCAGTGCAGCTGGCTGGAGTGATATTTCTGAGACATGATTCTCTTTGTATCAGTTCCACGTGTGGCTTTTAAGTGGTTTCATTCTCCTACTCCAAAGGAAAAAAATCAAAATTCCTTAAAAACACTGATAATAGATCTAACTTTGCTCTACCCATATTTTCCCAGCCAAACGTTTGACATTTCTCCCTTGTTGTTCTTATTCTCCATATCCCTCCTCCTTTGTCTTTCTTATTTTCATTTACTTATTTATTGACTTGGCTCCATGCAGCCCAACATAGGGCCTGAACTCACAACCTTGAGATCAAGACCTGAGCTGGAATCAAGTTAGATGCTTAACCCACTCAGTCACCCAGGTACTCCTCATCATCCCTTGTCTTTCTCATTTCTCTCCCCACCGTTAATGCCTCAGTCATTTATTTCAATTCCTAGAGTATGCCCTGCTCTTTCCCTTTCTTCCCAAGACCTTCATTCACTCTCCAAATCCGTTTTCTCTCATCCTTCAGGATCCAAGCCCCCATTTAGTGCCCAGGAGAATCTGCCTGACCTTTCTTTTCTACTACTTTAGATTGGGTTTCTGTACTTCACATTCAAAGCACCCTCAACTTCTTTAATAAGAAATCCTCTTTTTTGATAATTTGTGGGCTTGTTAAATATTTTGTAAATAAGTAAATTTCTTAACTATTTCAAAGAAGCATACATTCTAAACCGCTCATGGGCCACATTATAGAGGAGTAGAAGATTCACCAGATTTGCAAAATTATGGCAAATAAATGGTAGCAGGGTCTAATACCTGTTCCTTCTTCTTAGTGTGAGTTTCCATTATTCTACAATATTATTGACAGCTGTTTTGCATTCTACTTTAAACCTACGGGAAAATTTCTTGTTGATAGTATGCTCAGAATTTAATTTTCTCTACCCTCTTTTCTCATACAAAGTGAGAGCCCACAATAGGAAGAACTGGGTGGTATGTTGAACATGTTATAATTTTAATGGAAGGAGTTAAGCATGCCTGGGATTACTTATAAAAAATCACTAACTATACCTGATAATGACCTTGGTTTTGTTATATGCCTGCATACATAGCTATATTCTTAAACTGATATCCAAATGCAGTTAACTATGACAACTGTGGAAGGTGTTGCATGCTTCTAGAGGATGAAATATATCATGAAACAAAATATATAATTGTGGCTTATAAGTAGCAATTCCAAAAAGATTCATAATCACTGATCTATTTCTTCTCTTCTAACCTCTCTTGTGTTCAAGCTTCTAACATATCTACATGTAACATATTCCCCCCGCCCTTCATTTTGGCAAATGTGATATGTTTGATCATTATTCTTTTCCCTTTGAAGACATGTATATTTTTCTTTGCTTGATTCTAGGATAATCGTTTTCAGTTTTTAGTTATAAAAATAGCTTTAAATTTAATTCTGAAAAAATTTGCTTTTGTAGCTAGAAAGAATGTTCTTTGGAAGCTATTGAACACACTCACAAATTTCTGTCATCTGTTTATTCACATTGAGAGAAAATGCATTTAGATCTATTTATAGGATTCTGTCACTAGAGATTTGGTATTTTATTCCAACTGAACATCGTAGATTGTGGGAAAACATACAAGAAGGTCTTGGTATTTGCATTATGACTATGATTGACTTGCTGTGACATTCTATCCTCCTAATGAATATAAAATTATTGCTAACATGTCCTCATTCAGCAGAAATACATAAGCAATGAAGGAAAGTAATTAAATTTTAGCTTACACTTGACTGAGTGGTTACCAGTTTGGGGCGGCAGCCACAAAAAGCCAGGCAAACTCCCACGATGCCAAGCTATCAGGCAGTTTCCAGCAGTGACAGGTGATTACAGTTTTCTTCTTAGAAAAGTTCCCAAATATTTCATAAAAATTCCTTAAGGTCAAATAAAGCATATTCTCTTGTTTGTGAGAATGCATTCTGTAAAGATTCTTCCTGTGTACTTTCTGGTTTGTGGTTGCCATGGATTGCTCTTCTTTCCCTGTTGTCAGGGACTTCCTTATACCACTGACAAAATCTTTTGGCCCCTCACATCCAGTTCTACACGCGTGTGCCACCTCCCCCTTTCCCGACCTACTGCTGACACTAACCCATCTCATCACACCTCTCTTCTTGATGCTAGAGCAGAGTTGAGTTTCATAACTCTGGGAATATAATGTACTCGATACAGTCTCCATTGGAACTCTAAATGTTTTTCCCTTTAGGAATTCACGTGGTAGAATTCCTCCATGAAGTGTTGAATAGGTTTTCCACTCTGCATTGGGACCAAATCAACACCTAATAATGGTCGTGTAGAAAGTATGTTAAAAACTGACTTGGGGGATGCACCTGAGTGGCTCAGTCAGTTAAGCATCTGCCTTCGGCTCAGGTGACAATCGCAGGATCCTGGGATCCTGTCCTGCATTGGACTCCTTGCTCAGCTGGGAGCCTGCTTCTCCCTCTGCCTGCTACTCCCCCTGCTTGTACTCTCTCTCTGACAAATAAATAAATAAAAATTTGTAAAACACACACACATACACAAAACTGACTGGAGGAGGGAGTAGTGGTGATTTGGGGAAAACTTAAATTGCCTGGACTTCTAGCACTATTCATATTACCATACTAATTATATTCACTTAGTATCAAAATGAATTGTGATTAGAGATGCCTCAGTGGCTCAGTCAGTTAAGTGTCATGATATCAGGGTTGTGAAAACTGCTTAAGATTCTGTCTTTCTCTGTTTCTTTGGCCCTCCCCACCCCTCAAAAAAAAAAAAAGAAAGAAAAGAAAAGCAGTTTGCATTAAAAAAATGAATTGTGATTTTAAGAAATATAACAGTTTTGAAGCAATCAATGGAGACTATTACTATAGGCATAGTATAGCAATCAAATCAAAAGTGAATAGCAAGTCTCAGAAGACTGATGTCTGAGTCTAGCCTTCATCCTATGTTTACAAAGTGTTGTAAATCTAGAATTTCACCAAAGATTAACTACGTGAAATCTGTGAAATCAAGATGACTGGGAATAATTTTCCATTTGACTTTTCTTTTTTACCACTTCTGCCCTAGAAGTTAATATACATTTAGAAAGCAGATTTAGAAGTATATGGTCGTGTTACTTATGTGTAACTTATGTGTGGGTTTTTTGTTTTGTTTTGTTTTGTTTTATAGAGAGGGAGAAGCAGAGATAGAATTTTAAGCAGTTTCCATGACCAGCTCAGAGCCTGATGCTGGGCTTGATCTCACAACCCTGAGATCATGACCTGAGCCGAAATCAAGAGTTAAACATTTAACAGACTGAGACAGTCAGGCGCCTCTATTTGTTTGTTTGTTTATTTATTTATATAAGATATTGGTTTTTATTTTATTTAAACATTTTTTTTTAATTTTAACGTGAAGTATTATATTATTTAATGTTTAATGTTAGCATAGTGTTGTATTAGTTTCAGATGTACAATAAAGTAATTCTAGGTTATTTATGTCTTTTAAAAAATTATTCCTAAAGAAAATGTCTAGTGAACCTCAATCACTGTGCCTTTTGGGGATTAGTGAAAAATAAATGAGTGAGAAAGACAAGAATTATTTGTATTGGTGAATCTGAATGTACAGCTTAGAAAGGTCCTGTGGCTACAGAAATGGGGGGTGGCTTTCATTAATTAAAATTAAAAACTTGGAGTGGAATCTACATGGGAAGTAAATCTTCACAGGAAAGAGAGAGCAGCTTCCCAGACAAGAATTAAGTGGCCAAAAATGGTCTATCCCATAAGTGTATAACCAAATGGATATTTTCTTTGATGAAAGAAAGATAATTTGAGGGCTAATAGGGGAACAGACTAATAGGGGCAAGTAAGCTACGTACATGAATGACTTTTCTTCTTCAGCCAGAGTCTTCCTGCTGATGTGCTACCCTTTTTAATGGATGATGGAAACGAAGTTTTCTCTCAAGAGGAGGTCTCTACTGTGTGAGTTACATCTTTAAATCTTTAATTTTTGCACTCTAAATGTTTTGACTTTCTAACGGCAGCTTTATAGAAAGATACTTTCAAAAGTATCAGGGGAATTATGAGTAACAAGAGGTTGGGACAGGCCGAGAAGTCTCAGGACAAACTGTGAGCTTGAGGAGCTAAGAGTGCAAAAAGGAGATTGCATCTTAGTATAGAAACATCTGTTATGGGGGGAGAAAAGGCGGTGAAGGTCACCCTGTTTACAGAGGGAAATCAAAGTCAAAATGTCATTTAGTGTTAAAAAAAGAGATAACAGGGGTGCCTGGGTGGCTCAGTTGATTGGGCGACTGCCTTCGGCTCAGGTCATGATCCCAGAGACCCCGGATGGAGCCCCTCATCGGGCTCCCTGCTCGGCAGGAAGCCTGCTTCTCCCTCTCTCATTCCCCCTGCTTGTGTTCCGTCTCTGGCTGTGTTTCTCTCTGTCAAATGAATAAAATCTTGAAAAAAAAGAAAAAGAGATAACAGGCTCCAAATGGAGTTACTTGTACTAAGCCCCTTGCCTGCAAACCAAGACTTACTACTGAACCTCATTATACTTGCAGCCTCTCCCAGGAATGTCACCTTTAACCAGTCTGGAATTATTGGCCAGCGCTAGTGAGGTAACGTGCCTGATGGACCCCTGCCTTCCTCCAAAGGGAGGGAACCTTGTCTGAAACAATCCACTCTTGGCCAGAGGAACTTCCTTGCTCTGACTCCTTCAGCCTCTAAGAGTCTTCCATTTTGTGCAGCTCCTTGGAGCGCCTTCCCATCTGCTGAAATGGGCTGCTGCCCCATTCATGAATCACTAAATAAAATCAATTTGATCTTTAAATTTATACAGTTGAATTTTG
The DNA here is from genome assembly GCA_004023965.1 of Spilogale gracilis. Lineage (NCBI taxonomy): Eukaryota > Metazoa > Chordata > Mammalia > Carnivora > Mephitidae > Spilogale > Spilogale gracilis. The sequence continues at coordinate 311 of PITA01013631.1, read as the reverse complement.
TTTTCTAATATGAGAGAAAAGGTTCAGAGTCCAGGAAACTAGGTCTGGGTTTAATGTGTTTGATGTCCAAAGATTGAGGTCCATTTTAAGAGACTCATAAAGAAAAAGATCAAGAATGTTAACCAGAATTTCAGGCTAACAGAACTCAGTTGAAATCTGGATTTGTGGGTGTCCCAGGGCTTCACTGACAGGAAGAACAGAGATGGTGAGATGGTATGGATGGGTTTTTAATATTTATAATAAAAGAAATGAGGGGCGTCTGGGTGGCTCAGTTGGTTGAGCCTTCAGCTCAGGTCATGATCCCGGACACC